>JAVVLW010001626.1:0-26000 GCA_034401795.1 Chaetoderma sp. LZ-2023a | reverse complement strand
TGTACGGGAAATTGTCAAACTGCTTCTTCTCCTTACCATTCGGAGTGATTTCACGCAAATTTGGCTGAAAGGACCCAATCATCGTAGGTTCCAGAACGTCCAAGCAGAATTTTGATTCATCAATTTTTTGGGTGAAACACTTAGATTTGATGAAAAATCTACCGGAAATTGTCAAATTGTTTCTTCTTACCATTCTGAGCGATTTCAACCAAATTTGGCTGAAAGGACCCAATGGTCATAGGCTCCAGAATTTCCATTCAAAATTTTGATTCATTAATCTTTTGGGTGAAAATCTTAGATTTTATGAAAAATGTACCAGAAATTATCAAAATGCTTCTTCTCCTTACCATTCACCAGAAATTGTCAAAATGCTTCTTCTCCTTACCATTCTGAACGATTTGCACCAAATTTGGCTGAAAGGGCCCTAAGGTCGTATGGCCCATAACTCCATTCAGAAATTTGATTCATCAATTTTTTTGGTGAAAATCTGAGATTTTATGTAAAACGTACTGGAAATTGTCAAAAAGCTTCTCCTTACCGGTTTTAACCGAATTAGGCTGAAAGGATCCTATGGCCATAGGCTCTAGAACATCCATTCCGAAATTTGATTCATCAATTTTTTGTGTGAAAATCAGATTTTATGAAAAATGTACATGTACCGGAAATTGTCAGATTGTTACCCCTCATTAGCTGCTTGACATATTTCATCCAAATTTCACTAATGGATTCTATGGTGGATAGGCTCTAAAACTTCTATTCAGAATTTTGATTGATCAATTTTTTAGGTGAAAATCTTTGATTTTATGAAAAACTTATCGGAAGTTGTCAAAACGGTGGTTCTCCTTAGTTGCTTGAACTTCAAACAAATTTGGCATGGTAGACTAGAATTTCTATTCAGAATTTTGACTGGTAAATTTTTTGGGTGGCCATCTTGGATTTTCCGAAAATTATCCATCATATCTATTTAAATGCAAATGGTTCAAATGCTAATGGTCCAGGTGAGCGCCACAGGTCCTTGGGCCTCTTGTTTGTTTTAAATATTGTAGTGGGACAGCTTAGATCCAAAAAAATGTGGAATTGTCCACTTTTTCATAAAAGCACCAAAGTTGATGTCAAGTTAGAATATCACTAGACAATCATTTTAAAATCGAGAGGCATCCGAAAAACATGCCCGTATGGCGGCCATCTTGGATTTCAAAATGGCCGCTATTCAAGATACGCTTTCCTCTATATCTCTAAAAGTATACAAGCTAGGAACAAAATTCCATCGGCTATACTTACATTTTGGGGTCTAGAAATCTGATGATACTAATTTCAAAATGCTGTGTTGGCTGTCATATTGGATTTCAAGATGGCCACTGCTCAATATGTATATCTTCTAAATTAAACAAGCTAGCAACCCAGTTGCGGTGGCTAGACCCACATTTTGGGGGTATAGGGATATCATAGTGTAAAGATATGAGCTGCATTGGCCACCATTTTGGATTTCAAGATGTTTGCTATTGCCAAAGAAATTCAATGGAAGTGGCCAGAAACATATGGGGAGGATCGATTTGTTATACTCTTCGGTGGGTTACACATTGAGATTGCAGCTCTAAAAACTGTTGGCGATTGGCTCCAAGGAAGTGGATGGACTGAAGCATTGATCCAAGCAAAGATAGCTTCACCTGGAACAGCCGGCAGCTTTCTTTGAGCAGCACATGTTGCACAGATGCTCCATGCCCACCAGATTACAGTAGCAGCGCTGTACATCCTGCAGCACTGTGCCTATCACCATTATACCACATATGCTATGAATAGAGAAACGCTCTTCCTACCATTTGATGCGTGGTGTAAGGAAAGAGGATCAAATCCCGTTGTTCAAGTACTGGACACTTGTACTGGAATTAGAAATCTGCATTCCTGTGTTTGTATGCTCCCTGCAAGAGGGCAATTTTGACATGTACTTAAGATTCACTGACCCAGCTTGTGACATGTATTTTTGCTCTCGACCATACACACTACTTAAGATGGATCCCTGTCCACTTGAGAGACATGGCATGGCTTCAGTACAGTGATAGCAAAGCAGTTCAAGGAAGGCAACTTCACTGTGTGGAAGACCAAACATGCATTTTCATGATTCCCGATTGACCAGGCGCACGAACTGAACAATGCTTGCAATAAAGGGAAGGGTGGGGTGTGGGGTGGCGTGGCGGTAGGCCTTACAGACAACCCATCTGCTTTAAGACAATGGATGGTTGCAGGGCCAGAGGTTGCACGGTTGGTAGGGGAATTCGAGAATTCAGTACAGTCCATAGAAGATCGAGAAGACACAAGACACCATGACAAAATACCTAGTGTTCACTACAGATATGCTTGTCCTTGACACAAAGGAAATTGCAGCCTCGTCAGTAGTACAGACCGTTTGCAATGTGAGAAAATTGGGAAAAGATTAGTTTGATGCCTTTGTTAAGGAAAGGTTGATTGACTGAACGAAGTCACTAGATGATGTCATCAAGTGCAACAAGTTACCTCCCTTTGGCAACTTATCCGCAACTGATGGCACCAAACGCAAGCACCAGGTTACATCCCTAAAGATGCTCTTTTCATGGCTGTACATTGGCTGCCAAACATGCGACAGAAATCTAGAGGAATTTTTTCTACATGAAAATCTGCCTCGCCCACCATCACTTTCCAAGGATGGTAAGCTCCGCCTTGGTACAAAATCTGATCTACCCCAGTGCTTGGAGGAAACCTCTGAGCCTAAACAGAGGATCTAAAGTCACAAATGTCATTCTTAATGGTGCAACAGTTGTCCAAATGCTGAAACGACATGCCGTGAAGACATTTGAAGAGTATTCGAAACAAGTCTTTATGCCATAGATATCATCCCAACATAGTAATGTCACACGTCTAGATCTGGTGAGGGATCGATATTTTATCAACATCTTGAAAGGGACTACTAGAGCTAAGCGTGGAAAGGGAATTCGACGACATGTTGGCAGTTCTGTGGCAATTCCAGGAAACTGGCAGAACTTTCTACGAGTGTATACCAACAAGGTGGAACTGTTCAGCCTCATCCCCACGCAGCTTGTTGATGCCTTCAATGAGGAAGGGAAGGAGCTAGTTGTAATGCTAGATCAGGAGGGTCTGACAGCTTCTCTGCGTCAGGATGTCTCATCCATTTCACCTTGCAACCACGAAGGGGCAGACAAAGAGATACTAATCCGTACCATTGATACTGATATGGTCGTGATTGCTGTAATGATTGCTCAAATGCTCCAAGTGAATGAAATGTGGATAGCTTTCGGAATTTGGAAGAGGTTCCGTTACATTGCAGCACATGAGATCGCTACCAATCCCGTGCACTATGCATTGCCTGTGTGCGATACTGTCTCATCATTTGCAGAGCATGGCAAGAGAACATCCTGGGCTGTTTGGGACTCATTCCCAGAACTACGGTAACCAGTGAATTTCTTAGCGTTTCACACAGCCCATGTGACATTGGTCTACAATGGATGGAAACTATAGAGGTTTGTAATCCTGTTCTACGACAGAACGAGCACATGTACCAACATTGACAAGGTGCGGAAGCAGCTGTTTGCCAAGAAGGGCAAACCCGTGGAGGCAATACTTCCAACACATGCTGCTCATGTGCAGCATATAAGGAGAGCAATCTACTAAGGCAGGTTTTGCTGGTGGTAGCCATTGCTTGCGCAAACAGTGCTCCCATCTACGACAGATTGGGGATGGGCAACAACAGCTGATGGAATGTTTGAACCACATTGGACAACACTTCTCGAGGCTGCCAAGAGCTACTATGAGCTTATTCACTGTGGCTGCAAAAAAAGGATGCAGAGGAAATTGCAAATGCAGAAAAGAGGCACTGCAACGCACATCTTTGTGCACATGTGACGGATGCTGTGACTGGAATGAGATCCAATCATGAACGTACATCAGACATCCTTACATGTGTATCAGATACTGAATGATCAAACTTGACAGGCATCATGTTGATGCCAGTGAACCATTATTGTGTACCTAAAATGCTGTACTGCTTGATAATAGAGTTTTCATTGTCACTGGAACATTTCATCGTAATTGGAACATATAGCTCCATATATGGAGGTAATTTTGAAAGTCAATATCGCTGTAAGTAAGCAAACTTACAACATAGGCATTCTGATCATACATAAGAAATACGAGACGTTTGAATGTGGTCCCTATCAACCAGATGAATGTGTCCAGATCTTGACAATATTAGGTTGATTCATGTGGGTCTAGCCGATAAAATTTTGTTCATGGCCTGTTTAGTTTTGGAGATATGAAAGTGCTCAGTTAGTTATTGAACAGTGGCCATCCTGAAATCCAATATGGTGCCCAACGCAGCGTTTTTGAATTGGTACTAACATATTTCTTGACCCCCAAAATGTGGGTCTAGCCGCTGAGATTTTGTTCCTAGCATGTTTAGTTTTGGAGATATGAAGGAGATTAGATCTTGAGCGACGGCCATCTTGAAATCCAATATGATGAGCAAAGTAGCATTTTGGATTGGCATCATCAGATTCCTAGACCTCAAGAATGTAGGTATAGCCGATGGAATTTTGTTCCTAGCTTGTATACTTTGGGAGATATAGAGGAAACTGTGTCTTGAACGACGGCCATTTTGAAATCCAAGATGGCCGCCATACGCGTACATATTTTAGATACCTCCCGATCATAAAGAGATCGCTGTATCATAATGTTCATTTGAGACAACTTTGGTGATTTTATGAAAAAGTGCACAATTGAAATGCTAAGCTGCCCCACTATTGGAAATTCTTCGTCGTCATGTTTTATTTATACCACGTGACCAATACCAAAATCAATAACGCGGTGCCTGATCTAAGTAGGCCTGTTCGATTAATCAATATTTCATCGATAGTCGATTATTTTTCCTGGCAAGTATATAATCAAGTGTAAAATAAAATAATCGAAAACTCGAGCACAAATCGATTATTTATTTTAATCAGGCATCCTTTAGTGTTTAGTCTTGTAATACAGCTAATGCATCGATGGTTTCATTATTCTAGCAAGGTAGTTGTATAAATATCTATTCCTGACGTTCAAGCCTGCACCTCCCCAGGCATAATCCATGCATGCAAATGTTTATATAAGTAATTGCTTGATACGCCAATGATCGGAAGCATTTATTTGCTACTGTTTATCCCCTCTGAGGCTATAGGTTGAATTGTTGGTAGCTATTTTGGGAAAAATTGTAAAGAATTAATTACTGTTTTTCATAGTAAATACACAAAATTTTGATGCAAATGTTCACAAATTCTGACGACTGTTTTGGAACTAATTTGACTTAAAATTGTTACTGCCTAAGGCAGCAACAACTTGCAGTCAAATGATTTTCAAAATATTTGACTTTTCTAATGCTGGGAAATACGTCATAGATAGGAACTACTGGCAAAATATACATCATAATAAAAATAAAAATAATATGGCCATTTCAAGAGAAATTACACAAAACTGACTTCGTAGTAAATTCAAAAAATTTCCATCCAAATTTTCACAAATTCTGCTGATTGCTTTGTAACTAATTTGACTTAAAGCTGTTGCTCTAGCTGCAGTCAAATGATTTTCAAAATATTCAGCTTTTCCAATGCTGGAAAATAGGGAACATCGTAGCTAGGCACTACGGACGAGCTCTATATAATGAAAGGTTAACCTCTGTAATGTTAAAATTAAATTGGCACCTTTTTACTGGCTTGAAAATCTGAGCATACGCGCTGGTTTCTTAAAACCATTATCCTATGGGAACGAGTGAACAATGGATTCCAAATTGACTTCATTATACTGGGCATGGTTGTTCCTCATGTTCAGCCAATCACAGGAATGGTTGATATAGCCTTTCCTATTGAGCGTCTTGCGGTTTTTTCATAGGCCTACTTAGTTGAGGTAATCTAAACCTAACTTACTAGGAACCAATTTACGAAATTGCGTATTGCTACTGTTTAATATCCCCCCCCCCCCCCTCTGAAGGGTATAGGGCATTATTTTGATAGCAAATCAGGCATTTTTATTTATTTTTTTATGTATTTATTTATTTATTAACTCCCTCCATCCTCCTTCCCTCTCTCCCTCCCTGACTATGTAGTTGCTATATCGCGATACAGAGGTACACCATGGGTAGCCATTAGATGTTAAAATTAAATACTGCCAACACCTACGCACCATCACTGGACACCGATGGCCAGAGAGCATAATTTCCAACGATGCACTATACAAGATGTGTAATACGCCACCGCTGTCTGTAAAAGTTGCCCAGCAAAGATGGTCCATGTTTGGCCATGTGCTAAGGATGGCAGAAGACACACCAGCACAGAGAGCCTTGGAATTCACCCCACTCGGAGCCAGCAAATACAAAGCCAGAAGAGGACGTCATTGCATAAATCTGCTAAGCGTGCTACAAGGTGACCTCAAGAAAGCAGGACTAGGTACACTCAAGTCAAGAATGGACCTGAGGAAGCTAAGGATTTGGGCTGAGGACAAGACACAGTGGGCAAAAGCGAAGAAGGACTGATTGCAGCTGTAGGATGTTTCTACTCCTACAGCCGCAGAATACAGTAATCATACATCATACATTATTGCACTATTTTCATCTTATTTTAGCACAAATTTCAACTTACTCCAAACTATCTTGGCAAATACTTGGAGATTCAGATTTTTGCTTTTCAGTATTTTATGACACTGTTAAATATGCCAGATATTGACAAAGTGTTTTATTTCACATTTTTCTTTGCTGGGGGTGATTACAGCCATAAATAACTGTTATTACGCAAATATTTTGTATCTTATACATGTCATAACTATATAAGTTTTAGCGGGACAAACAAAATGTAAGTCGTCACTATCCACTAGGTTTTGTCATTCTGGTCATTTTATGATCTGTATCGTGATACAATTCATGGCATGACACTTGCAGATGCAGACATCTGATTATCAAATGCTAAAATATTTTGTAAAACTTACACTGTTTGCATAAACTGAGATAAACCGGATAATATGTTGATTGCTCTTTCTATACTATCTAATTTGTCAAGCATATCTCATCAGTCACCCATATTTTAAATGATGTAATCGCTTAAATAATCAGTCCATGCGTTTTATGCAGAAATATTAATTTTGCAATATTTTTGGGAGCCGGTAAATTGTTGCAGGTACATGTAGGTAATTAGGAATCCTAGACATCCATATAATTTTAACCCTTAAATACATGTAGCTATTCATTAACAATTTTACAGCTGATTTCCCATGTTTCATTTTCAGTGCTACAGGAAAACTGTTGAATATTTTGAAATTAATTTGACTGAAAGTTGTTGCAGCAATGGCTTCCAGTCAAATTAATTTCAGACTATCCAACAGAATAAGTAATTATAAAGAATATACTTTTTTCAAAGATTTGTCGGTGAAATGGTTAACTAAATACACAATTATTTAACCATGATCAACACATATTTAAAGTTAGCTAAGCTTATTTACTTTTATGCATAGCAATCTTCAACTCACATATTTATCCTTATTCAACAACTTCCAGAAGAATTATTTACATGTTATGTCCTTATGATTTAATACTAATTCTGTTGCATATTTTGAAATTATTTTGACTAGAACCCATGGCTGATTTATTGCTGATTGAGACAACGATGACTTACAGTCAAATCGTTTTATAATATTCAACTCTTTTCCTGATACGTTGCCTCAGAAATGGAGTTCATCAATGAAAGGAATAATATGGACATGGAGACATTTTGGCTAGTCATCACTGGTCTTGTCCAGGATTTTCTGATATTTCCACACATACAGAATTGATCCTAACTAAATCTGGGTTCTTTTAACTGCATCATGGCCAGTCTGGGATTCCTCTTGCTTGGAAGGTTCCTTAGTTGTGTTAAAATTTTGGGCCGAACGGAGTCAGTTTTGCGTACGAAGGTCAAGTCTGGTATTCTGACCGCATACACTGCATCTTCATTCACTTGGTATCATCGGTATCAATTCACCAGTTTATCCATCTGCAGGTCCTTTTTGATGTCTTGTTCTTAAGTGGCGTCATCAAATCACCCAAGTTTTTCAGTCTGGTCTGAGTCATAAAATTTTCCCCATAAAATCATGTTGGACTCCATATCAAGAATGATATATTTTCTTCTCCAGAATACATTGGTATGTTTAAGCTTCTTCCTCAGAGTTTCTTTAGTCTTGTGGCCAGTTCGAAGATTCCTCAGCCATATCTTTTACGAGTCTCATTTAAATTCATCATATGTTTGAACCCATAGTCTTCGGACAAATCCTTCCTTTGATTCTTTCTACTAAGAGTTTGGGGGAGGGGATCGCTATAAAATTTCCTCTCGGTCATGTGTCTATGGAATCAGATAAAGTAGTCTTATTCCCTCTTCAATACTCTGGAATATCGGAGAATGAAGAGATATTGTCTCTTTCACAAGCCACCTATCTGCTCATGCCATGATTTCTATAGTAGTGACTTTCATCAACAAGCAGGGCAGTTGAGGTTATCATATTTTGTCTGGAGTCTTGGTCCTCCTCCAGCGATGGAGATGTCAGGAAATCTATCAGCATCTCACATTCCAGGTAGAATGATTTTCCTTGTAGCTCATTTATTACATCCCATTAAGTTTCTACTCAGTATAGCATCCAGATCTGATGTTCATATTCTTCCTCCTGGCTAGGCTCTGGCGGTCGATGCTCTGGCCCAATCATAGACATCACATTTTGTTTAAATATCTTCAATTTAACTTTCTAGTGCCAATTGTCTTTAAGCACTTTTGTCAGCGGTTTCTAGTGCAATTGTCTTTAAGAACTTTTGTCAGCGGAATGCATTATCCCTTTAATCACTCCTGCTTGACCCAATAAGAGTAATCAGTGGATCTTGTAGTCCCCAAAAAATGTGATGGAAGGAAGTATGGAAGAAAATAGAATTTTGGATATGTTGTAAAGCACACCGAATGCTTTATTGTCTGTAAAGCACAAGTTTCTTCTACCTATCCCACATGGTCATCCCGACAGTTGAATATGGGATCATTTTCAGGTTGGGCCAATTTCAAGGGCCTATATTTCAAAAATGTTAAGAACCACATATTTTTTCTTTTATTTATAAACTAACAGATATATATGTAAGTGACCCATCAAGTATTAAGTTTGTAACTGTAATAGTTTTAACATAATTGTTATCACAAGTGGGTCTGAAAATTTGTCACTGAATAAATTTTCATTTTTAATGCTACCTAGGTTACCAACACGAGCACAAAAATTATTATGCCCTGCATATTTCAAGAAAGTACCTACATGTTTATTGGAGTTGGATGTCAGGTTAATAATTTGCAGAGCCTTGAAAATGCTACAAAATGACAATTGCGTCACATGTGGTGGACCGCCTTGCTGTTCTAGCGTCCATATCTAAAAAATATTGAGATTTGAGAGCTAAAATTGTGCAGGATTTCCTAAAACATACTAATAATACAGTAGAGAGAGAATTATGATAATCTGAATCGGTCATGAAAAAAGATTTCTGAAAATTGGTTGTCTTGACATGGAATGACCCTACTACTACTACTACTACTATCACTACCACCACCCACCCACCACCACCACCACCAATTCAACTCAAGTGAATCCAATCTGCATGTTACAAACTAACCTACCCATAACCTACAGGGCCAGAGCTTGGCTTTGCCAATACACCAGATTGGCAGTCTAGACAAGCATCTGTTATCATTTGACATTTCCGACCACCGCTGACCACATAGACCCTCTATGGTATCCGACACACCATAACCAAGCACAATACACCAAAAACCATTAATGCACAATACACTAATCACCATTAATGCAACTGCCAAAGTGCTGGATTAATCCTTTGAACCCTGCAAAGCCAAATAAGCCTCAAGACCTAATAAAATAATATTTGTCTGCCAATGCTGGGGCTGCTTTGACTAGGAACTGCTTCCGCCACTGGAACAAACAGATTTTTTAATCAGGGTAGCCCCAGCATATTAAACAGATTACTAATATTTGTATTATAGCTGATAGCCCTAGGAATGCAGCGTGAAAGGATTAATGGGTTGAATGTGTTTAACCTAACCAAACTGGTTGAGGGTATTAGTCCCATATCTAATAGGTAAAACCGGTGTTGTTGGGTAGCGGAGAGGCTCCCCATAGCACTAGCAATAAATTTCATTCCAAGATATGTGAGCTGGTCTATGCTGAATGTTTTCGCACTGGGTAGACTGGATGCACCTGCTTCAACCTAAGCAGCTGCAGCTTTCAAGCTGGCTAGTCCTAACATATCCAGCCATTGCATAAATAAGGGGGATTAAGTGAACGGGGCAGAGGCATCGAAAGTGTCAACCTTTTTCTCACCTAGCAGCCAGATCTCATATTTACTCTGTACCTGTAGCGGGCGATTACTGCCATTATGAGTCAATCCCTGCCATCCTGTCTATCCCAATCCTGCGTCAATGCTCTTTATTTATTTCAGATCTAATACTCCCCATTTTATCAATCCGACACACTACTATAAAATATCTAAGTCACACCTACCAACAACTTCTCACCCCAAATACTACCAAGTCTACTGTGACTTTGTTGAGGTCCCCCCCCCCTCCCCTTCCACCCCAACTGAACTGTATTAAGAAAAATACCTGTATCTACAATCAAAAATCCTAGTTGCAATCTAAAAGACACTTTATATGTAGAATACGCTACATGTAGAACAATCATGACAATATGGTACAAAAAAATAGATGTTGTGCTGTCCTTTGTTTACTCACAGAATGACAGATGTTTGTATAATTAACTATCACCTTCGCTTATATATTCAATATTGTAATGTTTTGTTTTGTTTTGTGTGTAGGGGGTCCATCGGCTCATAGGCTCTGCCTTTGATGGACTGTCGAATTGTAATGTCTGTATATTGTATATTAAGCATGAAATAAATATTCTTGAATCTTGAACCCATTATTTATCCGATGATATAATAACGAAAACTGGTAACATATATAATTAAAGATTCAAGAAACATTATGTGCACTATTTGCACATGGAATTACGAGAACTAATTTGCAATTCTTTAGATAGGTTGGGAAAGTAAGGCTAATAGTAAACGTGAGTACGTAATTTTAACAGATACAATTCGTCTGCTTTTAACTTCTTCTTGCTCTGTAAATTCCTCCTGTCGTATGAGTACCAAGTTCAAGATTTACAGCACAACATGTAGTTCACCAGAGGCAGACCCTATGGGACGATGGACCCTACATATAACATATAATAACAATATAGGACATAGCACTTCGCGGGACATCCAATTGGAATTTGCGGAGTCAAGATATACAGATACAGATACAGAAGAATACTGCATACCTAAAGTTAAGCGAAACTCCTCACTGGAACTTATACCATCTAAAGTTCAAGAAAGAGATTCACCAATGGTCGTGAATCCAATACATGCCTACTATGCCACTCACAGCCGGAAAATATAGATTCGCTGTTTCGCTGCAAAAATTACCATCCTAGTGAAACTCACACATACACCCAGCCAGTGACACATAAATTCACTCATCCACCCACATACTACAGGGAGACCTACCAATCCACTCACCCATGCATCCTCTGAGTCACCGATTGAGTGATGTCACTCACTCACTTCTCGTTCGTTCGCTCACTGGCCAAAGCTCACTCGCTCATGCACTCACTCACTCACTCACTCACCCACTCACTCACTCACTCACTCACTCACTCACTCACTCACTCACTCACTCACTCACTCACTCACTCACTCACTCACTCACTCACTCACTCACTCACTCACTCACTCACTCACTCACTCACAACCACACTGTCAGAGTCAACATCATGCATCATCACTCAGCACTATTGTCGATCTTGTTAGCATTATTCAAGTCACCATCACTATCACACATCATCACCATCACTCATTGTCACAAACACTCATAATTACCATCGCTTACATTCACTCACACATGATACTATCACCGACCACTAAATCAGTAGTAAATCTTCAATGATAACCTTCTTGCCATACAAATGTCGAGAATGGACAATCACCAAGCAAATTATATTTCAATTCTAACAAATCTTGACAATACAGCAAATAGTCCGATATTACTCTGATTCAACCCACCCCTGTACCAGATATTTGGACAGACTAATGGGGTGGGGATTGATGGATGAACTGCAGGTTAAGAAATTGAATGTATTAAATTATTATTATTTGGGAGCACAATAGCGGTGTACATCTTAAAATGAAGCTTGCACTTAAATACATAATACATACAATTCCATCCCACATCCTTGAGACTTCCATTTCTCATCTTCCCCTATCCCTTAACGCTTTAATGGCTAAATATGGTAAGGAAAATCAAAATATTTTCTTATTGAGTATCCATTTGCGGGCCAAGGAAGACTATTTTTGAAAATTTAGCACTGGAATGACTGGCTGAGTAATCGGTTTAATGTCTCATCCAAAAGACAGGGGAGTGTAGGAATAGTTTGGGGTGGGGTGGGTGCCTAAGCTATGGGTTGGGCCAAAACGTTGTGGGAGTGGGCACTATGGGGAAAAACCATCAAAGAGGAAAAATCTAGGGCTTATGTTGCCCCCTTGCCTCCTCCCCCAACCATGTTCCTACAGCTATGAAAGATTGTACACAAATTGAAAATATAAGCCTGCTGCTAATTTGAGTCGCAAAAGCAGCTTTGTACAGTATCACCAAAAATAATAAAGCTTAGGAGGCAAACAGTGAATATCGAAAGGCTTACCACTGAATTCAATTGTTTACTGGTTTAGGATCCTGAAATTTTTTTCGAAAAAATGAAAGTTTCTCTTACCTCAGAATTAATATCAGTAGAAATTCAGCATTTAGGCCTATGCAGCTGCGCTAGCCAAATACAGACATATATGTTGACAGCACTATGAAAATTGCAAGTGGTCAGGATCTAGAAAAAAGAAATTCCGAAATAGTTTAGTAAACTATTTGGGAATTTCTTTATATATTCAAATGCTGCTGTGAATTAGGAGAACATTCTGGCACGTAACATTTTTTGCAAATTTTAAAAACAAAAATTTTGACACAACGAAAATCTGCAATATTACATTATGTATAAACAAATATGCTAGCCTATCGAGTCGCTAATAGGATATGAAAAAAAACCCAAAAGTTTCCCTCATACAGATGCACAAGTGAATGGTCACTGTTATTTTATTACGTGCAGATAATGATATTGTTGTTTTATCACATGTTTTCTGTTATTTAGGTTACTTATTAGCTCACCTGGTCTGGTGAACTTATGCCATGACGGCCGTCTGCCGTGCGTCAAATCGCATCTCATTTATGCTTTGACTGATTTCAACCCATATAAATGTCCGGACGTTAATGAAACTTGGGTAGACTAATTCTATACTAGTAGGCTTTAACACTTCTAATGAGAATTCTGAGTGGTCAATATTTCCGGCGGCCATCTTGGCTTTTCTGAAAAAATTTGCAAGTCAGTTAAAAGCATACTCCTCATTAACCACTTGGATGATTTCGAGCAAACTCTTTTTGAAGGACTCAAGAGTGATATGCTTCAGAACTTGTATACAGAATTTTGATTGGTCTACTTTTTCATCGACCAGCTTGAATTTTCCCAAAAATTGCGGGAAATTGTTTAGAAGTTAAACACAACTCCTCATTAACTGCTTGGCCAATTTCAACCAGACTTGGCTGGAAGGACACTAGGTTAGAAGGATTTAGAACATGAACACGGAATTTTGATTGGTAAATTTTTCTGGCGCCATCTTGGATTTTTTTTTAATTTCTGGAAATCAGTTAAAAGCCTACTCAATAACCACTTAGCCGATTTCAAGCAAACATGGTTGCAGGGCTTCCACTAGTGGAAGTCTGGGAGTATTATACTCTCACAGTTCATGTTTGGACTCCCAAAGCAAAGTCCTTGACTTCCTCTTTTTCTGGCCCTGACACCACTAAAACTATGATTTTAAGCAAATGTAATGTATGGGAACCATTTTAGACTTCCGTGCTTGGACTCCCAAAACTACTACACAGGAAGTCCTCTTCCTGTGTTTAGAAATTAGTGGAAGCCCTGTTTGGTTGGGAGGACCCTAGGCTGATATACTTCAGAACTTGTATACAGAATATTGATTGGTCTATTCTTTTGGTGGCCATCTTGAATTTTCCGAAATATGGTGGGAAATCGGTTAAAATCCTACTCCTCATTAACTATTTGGGCAATCTCAAACTCTTTTAGCGGGAAGGATCCTATGGTGGTAGGTTCCGGGATTTCCTTTCAGAATATTGATTGTTAAAATTGTCAGGCGGCCATCTTGGATTATCCGAAAATTTTCCGGAAATCATTCAAAATGCTGCTACAATATAAATGGCCCAACTTCAACGAAATTTGAGTGGACTAATTCTATGCTAGTAGGCTACAACATTTCTAACGTAATTCTGATTGGGCAATATTTCTGGCGGCCATCTTGGATTTTCATCTGAAAATTTCTTAAAATCAGTTAAGAACCACTGGAACTCTGTTGGAAGGACTCTAGTGTGCTATGCTTCAGAACATGTATACAGAATTCGATTGGTCTATTTTTTTCATCGCCCACCTTGATTTTCTCATCAGAAAACAGTAAAAATGCTACTCCTCATTAACCGCCGGAACAATTTCATGCAGACTCGGCTGGAAGGTCCCTCGAGTGGTGTGCTTCAGATCATGTACAAAGAATTTTGATTGCTCCATTTGTTTGGTGGCCATCTTGAATTATCAAAACATCATTAAAAAACGATACTCCTCATGAACCGCTTGTTCCAGTGGCCATCTTGTTCTCCAAAATGACATCTCACAAACTGCTGTACCGATCAGGCTGAAACTCATTGGATTCAATTTCATCAATAATTAAGGGAGATTAAAATTTGTTGAAGAGAAATTGATCCTTGATAAAACATGGTTGTCATGGACCAATTAGTCCAGTCAATCTAGGCCAAAAATATTTTAACCCGGAACAAATTGCAACATAATTTTTTTACCTCGCCCAGTGTACAGGGGGCCATCATGTACAACATATCAAAAGTCCTCCAAAATTCCAATAGGGGAAAGGATAAAATTTGCATAAATTATTACCAGATTTGGGCCATTTCACCTGAAAAATCCATTTTTCTTTATTTCTTTAAAACCGGTATGTAATATATGTGTGACTGGGTATTTTTGGACTTTTTTAGTAATAAATGAATACGATTGACATATTCTCCACAAATTAAATGTATTGTGTTATGCCACTTGCATGAATTTACCTAATACCATCATTGATATTGATACAATACATATTATATTTTATTATGTCACGGTATTGTGTGTTTCTAAGCTAAGCTAAGATGAAATAGTATGGCATAGGTACCTGGTTTCTACTAATTTCATCTTGCATCAATTATCCAAGTCATCTTCCTCAATGAGCGTTATTGAATTCGAGCAACTGAGATCCTTACAGTCTTCGCAGGCGGATGTGCAGCTGAGCCCATGTTTTCTACAGGTGCATCTCTTTGATTCACAGCCAGTTTTGCAGCTGCATCTAAATGAATACAGTAAATCGTCAGGTGCTGCCAGCATGTCAGTCTTAACAGGCAGCATTTGGTGGTTGAGAACTTTCCAGCCCCATTCTGTTGGATCCATATCTCCAGCATCTCCTCTCCAAACTTGAATTTGGTAGTACACGCGAAGACTGTGAAACTGTGCGGATGCGGGTGTTGGTGGTAAATCTTGTGCTTCAACATACTTGGAACTTTTTGCAACCTTCTCCCTGAATCGCTTGTACCGCAAAGCAACTAGACTATCCATTGAAGTGCCATTGTATAGAATAAGCATTGCCTTCTCACCTGCTTTTATCATGTCATCTTTATTCGCATTACTCATTGTAAACACTTCAGCAATTTGAGAGAGTTCTTCGCAGCACTGGATTTTGCTAAGGGATGCAGATTTTCCAATTCCATAAAGCCTAGATGTTGAGTCACAGCCAAGGATAGCATGGATAAATAACAGCTGTGAGCACAAACAGAACCCAAGTTTTTCCTTTGCCATTTTGATATTCCACAGTCAGGGTTTCTTTGCATTTTGCTTTGGCTCTGGTCTGAAAAATAGCTGACAGCCATTCATATCAGTATGGTATAGAAGCAACACCAGTAGGAAGGTATCGTCTCCAACAAGTGCAGTATTTGTTGACTTTGAAGCCAAGATAGCCGTTTGCGTAATTAAGACATCAGCATCACCGCTTGCCTTTATCGTTAAGCATCCAGCCTGTTCGAGAGATGAACTTAAGATTGATATGAACCGATGTTTGTTCTGCTTGTTACTAAGAAAATCAGGCTTACTCAGAGTTACAACTGTTTGCGGAGTCAGTACAACAGTTGCGCCTGATCCACGAGTTCGCCTCTTATGTGTTACATCTTTTATGTCTGGACCTTGGTCATAACCATCAAAAACTACTGTAGCCTTTCCATATTTGCTTATGCAATATTTTACATATCTTTGACAAACATTTGCAAATGTCTCTCCACGCTGCCATGGAACACGGTGTAATAGAGCTCCTCCATCAAGCACATAGTGGACAGAATCTGGAAGGACTGCATCTTCATTTTGAATTAATTTCCACAATGCATCAGCAAGTGCCGGCTTATTTGCTTCCCATGGAAGAGATGAATTATCAAAGAGTGCGGGCGGATGAGTGCACAACTCATACTCAAAATAAGATGCTGGATTCCCTTTTGATCCATTTGTAGCAATTAAACTGAGTCTTTGAAATAGGAGTTGTGGATCAATTTGTACACGTTCATCATCAATCTTGAGAGATGTTTTGGATGCTAAGGTAATAGCTTGTCTCTTTCTTTGGAACGAAATGCTTGATACACATTGGCCACACATCGAATTAATAATTGATTCTCCAATATCTTTAGCATCGTCAACATTGACTGATTCATGTGCAGACAATCCACTAACAAGTCCTCTAAGAGAAGAGTCCAAATGGATTCAGTTCACTAAGGATTTTGAGAATTTTGTAAGTATCATCCATATCACGCTTTATTCGAGATTGTGTGGAATCTTTGTGTTGTTCACTTGAATCACAGTTTACCCCCAGAGAGCTCTTGCATTGCATTACACACATCTGCACATGCGGGCATAGACAACAACCATACAAGACGCTGAAGTTCTGTCATTCCACGACCACCACTTGACTTTACACTTCTCATAAGGACCTGCTCAATAACTAGATCAGTAGATAACCCTGCCCAATACCTATCACTTCGATGAATGACATGATGACCATTGAGGAAGCTGGTGTGTATATCTGGATGACTTTCAGGTATTTCTAACATCTTTTGTAAATATACATATGCAGACTTGGCGTACAGATTATGCCCAGCGGCTGCAAAATATGGACGCATCTCACGAACGGTCTGAAGGTGCATGTTCCAATCACCAGTTCGTTCTGCCTTAATGAATTTGCGCAGAATGTCAACCAACCCCATATACAAAAGCCAGAGTCGTGCAGTCCTCTTATCTTTCATGACCACCTTCTCTGAGTCTAGTTTGTCCTTGACATCATGTAATGCATTTTCCGAGGACAATCTTGTAGCTACATACAGATTTTTGATAATGTCATCATAGAGCTCTCCAACTTTAACCAGACTTTTATTTAGGGAACTTTCAATCGTTTGATGTCCTGCAACATTATCATCATTGTCAAACAATTCTTTTGAATGCATTGCAGCGGAATATTCTACTGTGTCAACTTCAGCATCTGCAATTGTAGGTAGTGGTAGGTTGTATGCATTTGCAATCAAGATTGTACTGAGAGAAGCAAAAACCATGAGGTGTCCTCGAACTGCTCGAGAAATTGCCTTTCCACTAAGAATGTGTTTGACAGCATTCTCAGCGTAGACTACCTCTAGAATAGGCGCAAGACCGCTTCCTGCCATTAAGTGACCAATGCAGCCAAGGAAGCTCATCTCCACATGAAGACCCCCGAGTCTTAGAATAATTTGCTTTAATGGACTCCAGCTCGGCTCAATCTCTATGATAGTCATAGCTTTCCAAAATAAGGGCTGATCAAATGTAATCACGGGTGCAACATGGTATCGGTTTGCCTGTTCACAAACATAAGTCAAAGTGGAAAAGATGCAGGTCATGTTACTTGGCTCTAGATCTATCATCGGAAGGAAAATAACAGACGATTTACCTGGATAAACTCCTTGGTGAACAGTTTGCATCATGCCAGACCATGACTGTCTCCTTGAACGCAGAAACAAAGAGAAATCCCAGAGGATGTCAATGTCAGCTGTTGGGTCTGTTTGTTCCATCGCAGTTAACTCCTTAAAGGTCAATGGGAAGTTCCTGGTATGCTGAGACTCAAAGTTCCTGATACAGATCTTGCCAACTTGCTTGATATCTTCAGATGTTACATTTATCCTTGGAATAAGTTTGCACGAAAGGTTTCCTGGTGTAACAGATGCAATGATTCCCATTCCATGAAATGTATTATGCCCATCTATTGTGCAAATATTGTGATCCACATTGTCGGCAACAAACTGAATGAACTCGCCTGATAATGGCTGTGGTAGATCTCAACCATGAAGTGATGCACTGCGCTCAAACCTCTGTATCTCCGCGTATGAACATCCAAATCCGTGCTTGTACAAGGTGTCAACAATAAATCTAGATCCAAATTTATGGTGCATCTCACATGCCAGCCCGAACTGCAAAGGTGCCAAAATAACTCTAGGACGAGTTCCTTGCATAATAGCCTGTCCAACTGATGCCTGTTTCATTTCTGTGTCTTTTCCAGTAAACAAAATCCGCAATAATTCCTGCAGTGTCTCTGGTAAATAATTCAATGCCTTTACTGGGTCACTCATTTGCTCCCTTGATGGATAGCTTTCAGATGATGTGCATGAATCAATTAACTTAATATCGTGTCTAAGCAGTTTGGCAGCTGTCTGGATGATTAGCATGCTCTCTGATTTGGAATCCTTTCTCTTCTGTTCCTTATAGAAGTCAGTCAAAATAGTAGATGCTTTAGAACGAAAGGTAACAACGTTTGGCTTACCATTCACAGTGCTAATAAATATTTCATCGCCATAATTATCTTTTATTTTATCCTGCATGTATTTTGTACTGTATGCTTTATTCTCTTTATCATCGAGATACTCTTGCATTTTATTAACGAGGTCGTGCAGGGTCAGCTGCTCATCATCATTATTTTCAAGAAATGCCATTGTCGCAGTAAATGCTCTTACTCTGTCCAAGTCTTCTGGCCTTCCATGTTTTTGGGATGAGCAAGATGAGTGCAGCTGGGGGATATTTTTCATGGTCCAAAAATTTACGCTGCAGCTTTGATGGTATACTGCATTGACAACGCATAAATCTGGCGCGAAGGCAAGCCGCCCAGCTACAAGTTTGCCCCGTTCGTCTTTTCTCTGCTCACAGGCCTCGGCGATACTACATTGAAAGTCATGAGTACTTACTGGATAAATATCATAACCACGTTTCTTTCCATCTTGAATTTTTGCAGGGTATCCGCATAGCAAACAATGTTCACTAAAATTGAATGTTGGACTTTCTGAACGGAGTGTTCGCATGGGTGGCGGAGATTGTTCAATTTTCTCTGCGTCACGGGCAATCCGCTTGGGATCAATGAACTCCCGTCGACATTTTACATGAACCCTCTGTCCTACTTCAGCTATGACATCGCTTTCACGGGCTCTGCTAGCATTGTTAATACCCTCACAGCCTTTAACTCGAAGCTTAACAGTTTGTGAGCCATTTTCTAGGCTCTGGTTACAAATAACGCATGTATCTAAATCCATGTCCATATTCTGATTGAATTGTATAGAAATTTATTCAAATTGTGAGGTAAAAGTGAAAATTAAAATGCAATTTATTTTAGATAAAATTTTAAAAGCGAAAAACAAAATTAAACTTACTTTAAATATTATTTTTTTAAATTACCCCGGCCCTGTGCATACAACCATATTTAATCTGTGGTTTGGAGAATTTGTACAAGTGGTTCAAGGCAATATTGCCAATTGCTTACTGTCTTCCGTGACCATGAAATTCAGAGCTTAGACAACATTTCTACTTCGTTTATTTGCGGAATGAAGCAGGTAAGGGAAGTTTCATTATTCGGATAATGGCGGTAGCTAAATATGCGAATTTACCCACTTTCCAATCGAGGGATTTTGGAGGACTTTTGATATGTGACACCTGGCAGTCCCATGGATGCGGCAGAAAAGAAATAAATTCTGTTGCAATTTGTTCTAGGTTAATTTGTAGTTTTACTGGACTAAATCCAAATTCAGGATTTGATGGCCATATTGGATTTTTTATTGGGTGGGTGGAACCTAAGGTTCAACTTCAATATGATTGTGTGGTCATCGTTCATCATTAATTTCCCACTAAATATTGAGTGTACTGAATTCCGAATTTTGTACATGTATTTTAAATCTTGTTGCTGCTGAATTTAAAGAATTATGTCTGTTCAAATGCTCACATTTGGTTCAAATGCTAATCGTCCAGGTGAGCGCTAAGGCCCTTATGACTCTTGCTTAAATTGGAAAATATTACCGTTTTAATTAATTAATAGAGCATATATATCATGCCTTATTAGCTATTTCAAGAATACCGTCGAGTACCCCCTTTAAAATCAGGCATTCAGTGGTGTCAAGGACAGAAAAAGAAGAAGTCCAAGGTCTTTGCTTTGGGAGTATAAACATGAGATCTGGTAATATAGTACTACCGGACTTCGACTAGTGGAAGCACTGTCTAAACTAAAGGATGGTGGTGGGACCATTGGAGACAGTGTCCCTTGGGGGATTGTGGTTTCACGATTTTGGGGGGTGGTCGGGTATACCTCGTTGTAAGGTTTTGCAGTTCTAGACATGCCAAGGCTTCATCTAGCCTCTTCACTTCCATGCTATTCATCATATGTTCCACCCCACGGGAAGCATGGCTTGGGTCATCCTTAGCTTCTGCTTGTGGTGACTCTATGATGGGGGGCATAGCATGAAGTGGGTGGGAATGGGAAGAGATCAAGGGAAAAAAACTTTTCCATCCAGTCCCTTAGACAAAACAAACACAAAGTTCTTCAGATATGGCTTCCCAGATCGAGTAGACCCGTGCTGAGGAGGGAGATGGCGAGTACGTATTTCGGCATCGTTGTCAGCGTTAGTTAGCCGCTTGTTCACCCGCATTCTGTCTTGGTAGAAGTGGGGTCAAACTGGCACCGTGGAGCTCTGCGCTAACCATGGGAACACTATTTTCCATAGAAATATCTGTTTGGGTACCGGTGTCGCGAGAAACGCCCAGTCCAAGCTCTGGTGCTGGGTCATCACTGACACACAGTTTAAGCTGATCGAAGTGGATGACTGAGGTCAGGCCATCCGAAGCATGGATATGGTAGGTCACGTCCGACGTCTTACCTACTACCACATAGGGCCCTTTCCATTGGTAACTCAGTTTACTTGGCACGTTTGTAGACCGTCGTGAATCGTGTACCCAGACCATCCTTCCTGCTTCATATGGATCTCCATACACTCTCCAGTCATGCCATGTCTTTTGCCACTGGTGTGCAGTGGATAGTGTTTCTCTCACTAACTCATGGGCTTGTTCTATCCAACATCCATTGTCGCAAGAGTTCAACATAGAGAGATGGCTCTCAATATTACTTCCTTGATCGGAGTGCAACTCATAAGGCATACCAAAATGGCAGAACACATTGCTTGCCAAGACCTCCGCTACCGTGGATGCCTCTTGGTCTGGCAAAGCAAATGCTTCTACCCACTTCGTAAAATACTCTTGCAATATGAGGATGTATTTACTTCCATTCTCCGTCATATTCAAGGGTCCGAGCACGTCGATAGCCACTCGCTCCCACGGTGCACCAACAATCCTAATTTGTAATGGTGCGATATGGTGCTGGCCAACAGCGTGTTTTTGGCATGGGACACATTTGGCAACCCATGCCTTGACACTATCGCGAATCCCGATCCAGTGGAATCTCAATTTGATATGGGCAATGGTCCTTTCCACGGCCAGATGTCCGGTGTTATTGTGTAGTTGTTTTAAGATAAGGTCATGATAACTTTCCGGGACTACCAGACGGTTATTAATGTATAGAACGTGATTTATTAGTTGACATTGTTCAAACCCTTGGTAATAATATTTTGCCGTGGTGGATAGTGGTGTTACCGATTCCTTGGGAGGACGTACCTCCTGGATCCACGCGTATATATTTTGTGTCTGCACGTCTGTTGTTTGGTCGTGTTTGAATTTCTCCGAATTCCACTCTGCGCACCTCAATTCGGAGAACTCTGGAGATGGCTGTGTTGACTGTGTCATGGTGGTGGCCTCTTCGTGTTCAGCCTCCGCGCCAACTCTACTGAGGGCGTCAGCATTTCCATGCAATTTCCCAGGACGGTGAACAATGTTGAAGTTATAGGCCTGCAGGGATTCCTGCCATCTCGGTACCTGGCCCTCCAGATTTTTTATGTTCCTGAGCCAGCGTAGTGAGGCATGGTCTGTACGGAGTGTAAAGGGGCGCCCGTACAGAAAGTGCTTATAATACTTGATGAAATGTACCACCGCTAATAGTTCTCGCTTGGTGGTTGTGTATTTTCTCTCCGTTTTATTCAGAGTACGCGAACCATAACCCAATACCTGCTCTGTTCCATCTTCTGTGACCTGAGATAGAACCACGCCGATAGCATAAGCCGATGTGTCAGTGTCTAAGATGAAATCGAGGTTTGGATTAGGATGAGCAAGAATAGGGGCAGTCATCAAGAGTTCCTTCAGCACCCTGAAGGAGCCTTCACACTCACTCGTCCACTCGAATGGTCGATCCTTTTCGGTGATCTTGTAGAGGGGTGAAGCAATCTCGCTGAAATCTTGGATATAACGGCGATAGTACTGGTATAAGCTAAGAAAACTCTGCGTCTCTGTGACTGAATGAGTGCATTGGCCACTCCGCTACTACTTTAGTTTTTGACGGCTGAGTAGCCACTCCATCACCGGATATGACGTTCCCAGGAACTCAACGCTTTGTCTAAAGAGATGACATTTCTTGGGTTTGAGTTTCAAATTGGCCATGCAGAATCTTGAGAGCATGATGTCTAAATTGATAATGGTTTGCTCAAATGTGGGTCTGAAAAATATTACGTCATCGATGTAACAGAGACAGATTTCCCATTGCAGGGTGGTTAATACCTGCTCAATGAGGCGTTCAAAGGTACCGGGAGTGTTGCACAAGCCGTAGGGCATTTTGCGGAACTGGAAAAGACCATCCCTACAAATGAATGCAGTCTTTCCCATGTCAGCTTCATCCATGGCCACTTGCCAGTAACCACTAGCTAAGTCAAGGGTACAAAACCACTTGGCTCCGGACAAATAATCTAAGGCCTGATCTATCCGAGGTAACTGATAAGCATCCTTGATGCTAAGATCATTAAGGCGGCGGTAGTCAATGCAAAACTGCAAGGTTCCATCCTTTTTGCCTGCTAGTACTATTGGGCTAGCCCATGGAGATGCTGAGGGTTCGATAATACCGGTCCGCAACATGTCGTTCACTTGTTGGTGTGCTTCCACTTCTTTATGAATGGGAAGACGTCATACCAGTTGACGTACAGGGCGGTTATTGCCTGTGTTGATCGAGGGTCGCACAAGATGAGTTTCTCCAAGATCCATGTCTCCGGAGGAAAAGCTATCGCGATATTTGTACAGTAGGTTTTTTTCGTGTTTCTGTGATTGCTGTAATCCAACTGTGGCATGTAGATATAAATCATGTAAATGTTCGCGTAAATCATCAGTAGTCATATGCTGTTGTGTGTCAGTAAGTGTAGGTGATTCCAATGAGATAATGTCAACTAAATGACCGCAGCGTACTCCTGGTTCAAGAGTGATGGGGTCTGCAGTACCATTGAACACTCTAAAAGGTATATATTCCTTATTAATAGTGCCCACTATCATGCGGGGTTTTGCACATTGTGAGGTGATCATGTAATCAGGGTCGGGTTCCAGCATGGCGATGTGTGTGTTGCTCCCTAACTGTGGTGTGGTGGCCCATAAGATTTGTTCTTGTCTGGGCTCAACTGTGGTGGTACTTGATAATATCACCGCACGCGTGTCCTATAATGACGATGCTGGTCCAAGAGGTATTCGTCGGCCGTGTATATTGAGTTCCTGTTGTTTGCAATGTATGATGGCTTCGCTGCCACTGAGGAAATCAGAGCCAAGGAGGGCATCACTATGAATAGAGGCGATGACAACTCGCTGTATGAATTGCATCTCCTTTATGTGAATGACTAGATTAACTACACCGGCTATGGGCACATCAGCTCCCATAGCCGTCTGTAGGTAAATGTTTGTAGGTTTAAGGGGAGGCTTTTTATGAGTAGGATGCTCTCATATAAGCGCTTGTTGAATACTGTGATTGAAGCGCCAGTGTCAACGGTGGCACTGGTGGAAACACCACTAAACAAGCAGGCACACGTGCATATCACTTTGCGGTGTACCTGTGGAAGAGTTTCCAATGATGCCGCCCATGACAACGGTGTCGGAGCGGAATCATTCTATATATAATCGGTCTGTTTCTGAAAGGCTTCTTTTAATGTGGTGGATGGCTGAGTAAGGAAGGGGCCAGTCCATCATCGCTGCTGCTGTGGGTGCTGTGGTGAAGGCGGAGCTGGGGTAGCAATGATGATGGAGATGTTGCTGTTTGTGGGTATGCAGTATTAGTGTATACAGCGGTGCACATGGGATGATGGATAAGCTCTACCTGCACGAGCCATTTCTTGCAATGCTTCATTGGATGCTTTGGCGAAGCACAGAAGAAACAGTGACGCCGCTAGGGACGTGTTTCTCCCAGTCTACATCAGCGTTTGCGAATCCATGAGGCAGAGGGACCCATTCCTCTCGGATCGCTGCTGTCTGTGCATGCAGGAATTGATGTTGTGCGGGACAGTGTTTTGCATACCACCAAGGGACACCGAGAATTCAGTGTCTTGGTGGCAGGACGTGGTGCTTGCAAAAACGTTGTTTCAGCGGAGGTGCTACAACCTACCACTGCCGTTTTACAAAGGCTTGTTAGATGCGGAGATAGAGGGGGATGGCGATGCTGTGGATGTGGGAGGCATCGTAGGCATCGACATATATGAAGCCATGCGTTTTTGTGTAGATGTAAAAGCTGAATTTGGTTGGTAATAGTTGGCCACCGAATGTTGTTGTATGGGGGCCGCAGTTGAGCCGAGAAGCAGATACAGGCACCGAGGTGACTCTTTGATCAGTGCCCTTAAGAGTTTAACGCCTTCTCCGGTTGCAGCGTGCTGCGTCAGGGGCAGGCCTTACTGATGGAGGTCGGTTAGGGCACCATTCCCTCCAATGGCCTGCCTGACTGCATCCGAAACAGGTGTTAGGTGGCGGTGCGGTGTTGTTGGTGTTCGCTGTTCTAAAGTGAGTGGTGGCGAGGTTCGTGCTGAGTGTGGTTACAAAATGTGTTAATGCTGAGATCTGCTTATTGATCTCGTCCATTTGTTCCTTTATGTTGCCGTTATTGTTATTGTTGCGCTGGTTCCCGCGCCCTGCGGCTCCGTTGTAGCTTCCTCTGTGGCTACGCCCCCTTCCTCCAGGCGTTTGATTCTGATTGTAATTTTGTGAATTTGTTTGCTGTGGTGCTGGTGCGGTAGGTGGTGATGATCTGGGGGGAGCGTTGGTGGACGTGGCGATAGATGCACCCTCTACCTCATTGATATGGTGAAGTTGGCGTCGGTTGTTCTTCTCCCGCTCCAGAAAGTTGTCTATGCACACCGTGGTGGCCGTTAATTGGGCCAAGCTCCCGTGGTCACCAAGAAATAGTTTTTCTTCCAGGGCTGGTTGACTGCTTAATGCATCGATGAATGTGTCAAGAT
>JAVVLW010001624.1:0-10000 GCA_034401795.1 Chaetoderma sp. LZ-2023a | reverse complement strand
CTGTTAGTGACAACCTTCGAGGAGCCTATCCCTCTTGGTCGTCGCTAAATGGAGACGCTATAGAACTAAGCTCACTATACGGTGTGGGTGTGAGTTCGCTGCGCGTTAATAATGATGTTCTTCGAGCCCCACATCGGGCGCCACTTGTAGCTTGTGGGGTAGTGTTGGGCCATTCCGGTGTCTGGTGTCGACTCGTCATGCCGCAAGTGCACAACGAATGATGACGCTGGTTAGCTTCCAGTCTCGGGGTGATGGATACTGTACGATGCTGCCTTACGGGTAACAAAGACCGGCTCCTAAGTTCCGGTGGGGCCGTACGACCATCGTCGCAAACATTAAACACAACAGTCTCATCCCAAGAGTTTGTGTCACCAGTATGCCTGTCCATAGCAATTTTGTGATCTATGGACTTACAAGATTTGATTTGATAACCTAATTAACATAAGTCTATACAATATTTTTACCTAAACAGACCATCAAGTATGCTAGATAAATATAATGAGCATACGAAAATACAAGACATAGAGACAGCCTGATAAACTTCTAAACGTGGGGCTCCCGGAGGTACCACACGGACTCGTAGGCCCACAGAGATATCCCCGTAAGGGAGGCTCCCGTACACGAGATTAACTAAATAACTTAATATAAGCTATTATACCTCTAAGCTGAAAGGAAAGAAAATTATCTTTTGTACTGTCGGACAATCATGTGCCTCACGCGGGCACTACTCCTAGTGCTAGTTTGGGTGAGGAGTATTATCCTCACGTGGGCCGTCATCACTGAATCCTTGCGAGAGGCAAGTGCCTTGCACGGGCCTCCATCACAGGAAAATGCCGCCATCGCTTAAAGCGGGAGAAGAGCTTTGGCCGAAAAGGGCCCACTCTAATATTCAACCAAAATGCTGTAAAGAAAAGACCATACCTAGTGAAATTATGACTATATGGTTGCGTGCTGGTTTATGTGAAGTCGGGATGAGCGATTCCTGAAGGATTCCCACGTGACCGTCTTATGTAATTCTCAATATGCTGAATTAGTAGATGCCGCTTTTATTTATGTGGGCCTTCTTCTATGCCTAATCTAATATTTAATTTTTAGAGACAAGAACTATTTTAGGCCGCAAATGGCTGGCGTCTACCTAGCTTTTTAGATACGGCTGTCATAGAGAATGGCTGCCATAAGACATTAACACTGAAGGCAGCGTACATTCATGTTACTTTGCAAAACCTCCAAACTGGGTAAGAATCCGGACATCTCGCTCCGTAGCCACATAAAACATCACAGGACATTGGTTACTTTCCACAAGAGCATTTTTATGTAACTGATCTATCGTTATGGTGGGGGTAAGAGAGGGGAATACCCACCGTGAATGTCCTTCCCGTGAGCGTGTGGCAGATCTTAATATCATGCCCAGACATTCTTATGGCATTCGGTGGGGATGCACATCTCGCCCGTCACCAGGTCCTACGGAACTAACTTTTTAACCTGGCGTTAGGTTTAAACACAAGTTGCCCAGTTATGCACTGCGGTGCGGGAGGATTGTTCAGCAGATTAAAGAAAATAATAGTTAAGATATGTTTTAGCAGTGCTTTCCTACATTGGTAAAGGTAACTAACTACTGAGTATCCGAAGATACGCGGGGAATGTGTGTGACACCATACCCTGGCCATCACCGCTCGGAAACCCCAATAGTTTCCTAGAGTCGGATCAACCCATGGTGCGGATAGGGGCATCCAAACAATTAAGAAGCCATAAGGCTTAGTGGAACATGAAGAGAGACAATAACTTAGAAATATGAGGCCCTTTAGGCATGTTGGCCAATCTTACACAACCTTGCCGGAGTTTGGGGATAAATTATCACAACTACCGGAAAAGAGGCGCACACTACACATCTCCTAATGAAGAGATTGTCTCTAATCATATTAAACCTATCCTATCGAGCTGAATAGAAAAGGTTTTTAGTCAGTAGCATGCCAGGATAAACAGAGTTATAGCACGGACAGCGACCTCAGTGAAAAATTGTTGGTGGCGGGAGAAAGTGCTGCATATATAAATGTTGCTGTATAGTATTTCCTACGTGCACTGCAGTCCTATGTTTTTCTATAAATAAACAAAACATATAAACTGATTGCCACTTGCCATATATAAACTAACCAGAACAATCAATACAATGTGAAATGATCAGAATAATATATATATAGTACAGGTTGAGGAACCTACTACGGTGCGGTTAGCAAAACACCTTACAGAAAATAAGAACAACTATAAACAGATACAGAAATTATAACCAGCAGTCCTAAGGCTGTTACAGTGCCTTTTAGTCATTGGGACCGTTTATACAGATACAATATAATTATCAAAGATGTAATTAACGGGATAATTAAAATGTCAAGTATAGTTACTTGAATAATCGATAGCCATTCTTAAATCTGGGCTATCGTGTTACTGAAATTGATACGTCACCCTTGGTTTGACGTGAGTTGATGCATTCCCTGGAAGCTGGAAAGCTCCCGCATGCCGGTTTCCACAAACAGGATTCCCGCAAGCAGCCCATGACGGGGACGGATCGAACTCAGGACTGTAATCACAATATAGAATGTCTAACGAGTAGTCAGCAAGCGATACAATAACATTACTGCTATGACGAAGGTTCCCGTACACCGATGGTATGGATGGAAGTTGCCAACAACCCGATCATAAGCGGGGGTTGTTGAATGCGGATGAAGATACATAACTAAGCTTAACGGTGCAGGGTACGTCAGCCAGCTCTGAAGATGTACCTGGCGACGTTTACTTTGCTGCAGTCAAAAAGTTTAGATAAACTTGCACGACATCAGTGCGGGGACGGCTGAATAATCACTTTTTGGCGTGGCCGGCAGATCTGGCGAGTCATTACCAAAGAACATCACTGCCTCTACATCTGTAGAATCACATTTTTAGGCCAGGAAAGGCCTCACCGCAAGTTCGTGTTCCGAGTTAGTTCTTGATGTATTCGTGAACAATATTCAAAAGTTCCAAAAATGCTCCCGAACCAACGGGAGATACAAAATTGCTTTATGGCGGTGGGTTGGATTGCTGCTGGCCACGGGAGAGAAACCATACAGAGACTGAAATGATCTGCTTAATGGCTGTCTTGCTGATTGTAGCTGACACAGATCCAATCTAATCGGCCCCTGGCCGAGGATGCCTGTAAGTTATGGATTTTGTCTCCTTTTATACTACTCGTGACGCCACAGGCACAGGCTCCAACCAATCACCGGTCGAGCAACAGCCAATCAGCGCATAGCTAATAATAACGTAGTCGAATGTTCTAGAACATTCTAGACGTTCTGCGTGCACATGGTTATGACGTCACGGCAATACCTTGAAGATAATTGAAAGGGGTTTTCCGTGCATAACTCAGCCATTTCTTAACCGATTTTGAAATGGTTTACAGATTTGGAAATCCCGTCGAATTCTGCTCTTTATTAATGCCAGATTCGGCGGGAACAAGTTATTTAAAAGGATTACATTGTGCCTTCTTAGTACACTAAAAGCGTCATCCTATCTTGGTCGTAAACTATGTGCTCTTTCAAAAATAGTATTAAGCATGCACATGCGCGCCATGCCTTTTAACGAACTTAGTTGTTTTTACAACGCGAACTCTCTCATAGGCTCATATATGCTTATAGCTCTACCCAGGGGGGCGTGTTCAGGGAACGAATCCAGGACGGGCGGTGCGTACCCAACTTAGCTGGTACAGCGGTACCTGACCGGTCGATCCGAACTACACTAGTGATGTTATATCTGGTTGCAGGACAATGGTGACCAAATCGTTATTTGATTCAGGAGCTACTGCTCCGTAACATGTAGGCATGCTATCTTTCAGAGGTAGATGCGATGTAGGGCATCCTACGGGAAGCTGAGTATCTTCACCTGTTAGATGAATGTGTCAAAAGTTAGGTAGCATGTATACCAGTGTACATCACATTAATTATGGCTTCACTAGGATTTACCAACACTTAGCATTTTTGTTTGAGCAAAAGAGTGGCCCTTTTTTCCAGTGCTTTTCCTCTGCTTCGGCGTTGAAGGAATTTTCCTGTTACAGGGGCCCACGCAAGGCACTTTCCTCTTGCAATAACAATATTTTGTGTGTTAGGGGTGTAATTAGTTTATATTAAACTACCAAGTGGCCACCTTGTGGTGCTCCCTTGCGGGGATACCTCTGCAGATTTATGGATCTCTGTGGTACCTTCGGCGAGACGAGGTAGAAAGAATACTGAATAGCTCTATATACTGTATTATTTGCTCATTGCTGTCAAACGAGTGATATTGTTTGTATAGTGAATTATTTTTGACTGTTTAATTATACCATCATGTCCAGACTTTTAAGTTAGTAATGGACCGTCATACCAATGACACCAACCATTGGGACGAGACAGTGAGGTTCAATCTCAGCGGCAATGGTCACATGGCCCCACTGGCATGTGAACGTTCCACCGGCTCTAGAGGCCGGTCTTTGTACCTTCCGGAGAGATGCGATGCGGGATCCGCAAACCACGAGAACCACAGCTAACCAGCCCTCCCGCGCATCCTGCATATGTGGTGCGATGGAGTGGAGCGACATGACGGACCAGTGCATACCACCGTGAGCTACACATGCCAAAGATGCGCTGTTGGCCAGCACCATTATGCACCACTACAAGTTAAAATTGTTGGTGCACCATGGGAGCGAGTGCCATTTCGGTATGCCCTATCAAGTGCACTCCGACCAAGGAAGTAATTTTGAGAGCCGGCTGATCTCTGAGCTCTGCAAATTGTTACACATGGTCAAAACCCGAATGACACCCTATCATCCGCAAAGCGATGGGATGGTAGAGAGGTTCAATCGAACCCTAGCTGAGATTTTGACTAAGAAAACACACCTTGATTGTCACGATTGGGATTTACGACTCCCATACATGCTCATGGCATACTGCACTTCGACACATTCCAGCACTGGTTATACCCCTGCTCGGTTAACATTAGGACTTACCCCTGGATCTCATGTGGCAAAGGATAGACCAGGCCCATGAGCTAGTGAGAGCAACATTATCCACCGCACACCAGCGTCAGACAACGTGGCATGACAAGCGAGTGCATGGAGACCCGTATGAGGCAGTAAAAATGCTTTGGGTTCATGATTCGCGATGTTCTGCAAATGTGCCAAGTAAACTGAGTTACCAGTGGAAAAGCCCCTATGTGGTAGTAGGTAAGAAGTCGGACGTGACCTACCATATCCGCGCCTCAGATGGCCTGACCTCAGTCATCCACTTCGATCAACTTAAACCTTGTGTTAGTGATGACTCAGTAGCAGAGCTCGGACTGGGCATTCCACATAACACTGGTACCCAGACAGATGTCTCTACGGAAACAAGTATTCCCAATGTTAATCTGGAGGATGGCGGTACCAGTTCGACCCCTCTCCCACCAAGCCATACTCGTCTGTCCCTCCTCAGAGTGGGTTTACAAGATCTGGGAGGTCATATCTGAAGACTTTCTTGTTTGTGCTGTCCAAGGGGAAGGATGGAAAAGTTGTTCCACCGACCTCTTCCCACTCCCACCAACTTCATGCTATTACCCCAATTATAGAGTTACCACAAGCAGAAGCTGAGGCTTCCCCGGGCCATGCTTCCTGTGGTGTGGAACATATAAAAATAGCATGGTCTGTTGCAGAGAACAGGAAAACTGCACAACTCGGTGCACTTCCATTCCAATCCCCAAAATCGCGAGACCACCCCTACTCCAAGGTGCACCCCATCCATTGGCACCACCACCCCCATTCCAACTCGCGTCTCTCATCGCCACGGCAAGTTCAGACATCACATGTCCCATCCAATTCACACTCCACTCATCGTCTGTTGACCGTCAATCTTCAGCTATGAGAGAGTAAGCTGTTACAGAGGAGGTGGCATCCCGCACCCAGTCATCCACGCTGGTGGTGGGCGGGGAAGCAGCCTTTTCAGCAGACTCTCGGCTCGAATATTCCTGGTACTTAAAAACTATGACAGAGTACCAACCGTCGTGTAATGGGAGATGACCATCCCCATCCAAAGGGCATCCCGACCACAACCACCCTACCAAGCCCACACACACCCCCCTTGAGCAGAACATGACACCAAGACACAGAAAGCCAGGAGCGTATAGAACGCACTTGCCCTCATGGCTGGATACGTCAATTCTTTGTTGCGCGAATACAACATACATACCCGATTATATAGAGAGTATACCCGAGACATTCAATACCACCAACAGCATAGATAGCACGCACCTAACTTTTGTAACAGAAAAAGTTAGACACCTTTTTCCGCAACATTCCGTACCGCACAAATGCGGGGAAGTTCATAACCCTCCGCAACCTGACTTTTCTACAACAGCAACAGAATCGGCATTCCCCAGCATCGAAAACTGGATCTACCCACCTCACACTATGCCAGGGTCACATAGCAACCCTGACTTCCCTACAACAGAACACTACCATCATCAGTACGAACCAACATTTTCCGCAAGCACCCCCTTATCCGGTGTGCTGAAAACCGATCATACGGAAAGGAGGGACAACATCGCAGCCATCTACAGTACACGCTTCGGGGGAAATCCACCCCCACCCCACCCCCACCCCACCACCACCCACCCGAAAACGCCGTATGTAATCAGCTAAACAGAGACACCTCAATTATACGTAATAACAGTCAATATTATTAAGAGAGCAAGATGCCTGCAGTCTGTCATCGGTATTGAGTAGGATTTTGCCACCGAAAGGAAATTCGATCATGGATTGATTCAAGTATGACAGCACCCATCATGGTCATCCATGCTCTAAAGTAACTCGGTCTCGTCTTAGGACTCAGCCATTATAGAGTGAAATGCATCATGTCCGATAAAGTTGACACCACAAGCATCGCAGTGTCCCCGCCCAACTGCAATAAAAACTCACACTTCACGACAGCGCAGGATTCATCCACAGATAAGCAGCCACACTGTATTTTAAAATTGTAAACTGTGGCACGCACATTCCGAGCTGGACCGTAATAATTAAGTTTGGTCTAGGTGAGGTGGGACTAGTCCTACCCATAGAGGATGCTTGGCAGTCCACCCACCCAGTAAATACGGCCAAGCTTGGCGGGGTCAGTAGACTTGGCACCCACAAGACACGGAACTGTTTAAACCAAACAATAAATTACTGTCAGCTATACTGTCCTAACTTTGATTAAGAACACGACTGTTCTACCACGTATATAAATCATTAGCACGCGGGCTGATGAAGCAGCATCAAAACTTAGACAGTATAACCCCATGGAGAAGTTCAAATATTCTCTTACCTACATATTCCAGCCACCAATCAACATGGGCTGGAATATACCTACTACACATAAGAGGCGGTGCATGTACAAGATCACACACATATAACGGGATGCAGTTCTAAGGAACAGAACATGGAAAACATATATTTCTATTTTCACATCAAATACGTATAGTCAACAGCATCACATCTCCACCCATATACAAATTGCCTAAGTTTCCGATCAACCACATGCTTTCAAACCAAGAATCACGTGATCATCACTTCTAATTTCTGGTAAATTGGATCAAAGGCTATAAACAAAAGAACTGCCCTTCACAAATCTACCACAGCGTGATGGAGGAGGTGAGAGGTGGCGAGACAGGGCCATGGCTGCTGACGCCATCACGTTCTCCCACACCCCATTGAGCATTCCAGCCTGAAATTTGAATAGGCGAGTTTATAAGCATCCAACTTGAAAAACCGCATCATGCTAATTAAAAGGTGAGTGTCCACAGGAATAAATAGTTCCAGATTTTAACGTTGATTGGAGACCCGATTTTTCCATGAGTGGGGATGAAAGCGGCTATCCTACCTTCTTATATATATATATTTACCTTCTTCTTACGAAGGGAATATATAATCAGACTCCAGGAGAACGAAAGTTAAATAATCCCATATGTGGAATGATCGACTCACTCGGAAACTTTTGGGCGTTGTCCTCCACCCTCCTGTGACATCACCAAAAAGTATAAAAGGAGGAAAGTGCGCACTGAAATTTCATCTTCCCTCCAAACTCGACACTAGGTAAGATCGGGCATTAGGCCATTTTCGTGTCGCAAACCAAATTCTGCTGTTTTCTTTTTATTATTATTTCATGTTATAAGTGGCCAGGAAAGCATTATGAAGAGTTAGGAAAGTTAGGAAAGTTTAGTTAGGTATGTTCAGTTCCACATTTAACCATCAGGCGGGAATTGTATGTCATTTGCGGAAGACCTCGCCTTGTCCGACACCTCGAAAGAATCGGCACCTGAAAACATCGGCAATAAATATCCGTGTACTTCGACTTCATACGACGGACAACCATGCAAGCATGCATTTTCCAGAAATTCACACCACACCGGCAACACTCATCACCACACCAACATCCGCATCCGTGATCGGACAGCCAATTTCGGTAGTGATAACAACCTCTGTGGCAATTAATGATCCAGTGTTACAGGACATTTCAGACAGTTCAATATCTCTGCTCATTTTAGTTATCGACGAGGAGATAAGTCTCACGGAAGCCACCATCACCACTTCAGCACCGCATACCAGCACTCTGACATCCACGCACAGCACCATCATTCCAGTAGATCCTGCCATCAGAAAAGCTACCACGCCGGACAGACCATAGTCAGGGAAACATCATATAGACCACCAACCCGAGATCCGGGCAGTACCTAGAATATCCGTGGGTAGACTTATTCAGGCTGTATAAATTAGGAAAGTATCAGCAACCACTGGAGCGACACCATCACGCAACATATCCGCATCATTCAGCTGACCTCAAGAGAGCACCATTACCACCACCACAGTGATGACAGCAACTTCGGAATCAGCAACCATCAAGACTCCACGCATTATCATCACCACAGCAACAAGTGCATTAGCCAACTTATCCGCAACTTCAACAAACCTAAGCACAGAGAACATTAACATGGACAATATAATATCAGCACACCCCCCCACCCCCCACCCCCACAGCCCGCAACCCCCTCCCCCCACGACCGTCATGTGCGGACCGTGGAACTTGGACCCGCTGGGGCAACTTTGCAGCAGACACTTGTGGCCATTATTGTCGTGGATGCAGCAAAGTATTTGACTAGGTGTGCAGAAAAGTGAACTATTATAGTTTTATTTTTGAAATATTTTTTTTGTTATTATATGCTTTTAAAATTGAAACCCCGTCCTTTGGCTGACTATGGTCATCCTACACAGCTACGCAAATTACTGCATAACTGTGTCTCAGCAAAATAATCACTGCGGATTCCTGTGTTGTAAACACACCGTGTGCAGTGTAGGTACACAATACACCACAGCGAATATGTCTTATTTCCCCCCATGCCGTCTCAGTTATTGGTGGGGCTGCCTGACAAACCAGTATTATTATTATTATTATTATTATTATTATTATTATTATTATTATTATTATTATTATTATTATTATTATTATTATTATTATCATTATTATTATTATATACTATTTTTCTTATTATTTTTCTTCTCATGTTAGTATGACGAGATGGATTTGGGATGGCGAGAGCTATCTGTGCAGAAACGGCAAAATGGACCGCACTGTATGCATGCCTTCATATAATCGGTATGCATACATAATTAATATTGTACATGTACTGTGATATGTATAAAAAATATACATATACATATATACTGCATTTTTATATCTGTTCTTAATATAAATATATCTTAATTCAGGTATGTTGGAGCGTGGGCATTCTTGGTGGAATTTAATTATCCGTCGCCAAGAGAACGCCCATGCGAGCTATTGTTTAGCCAAATCAGGGGATTAAATATAAAAGGAGCACACACCACAAAATGAAAACAAAAAAAGAAAAGGCCTGGAAAAATAAATACCAGGACAAAAATAAAAAATAAATGTATGCCTTCCTCCCAAACTCTTTTGCACCTCTATGTGCTCTT
>JAVVLW010001623.1:0-17000 GCA_034401795.1 Chaetoderma sp. LZ-2023a | reverse complement strand
CAGTAAGCACTCTATAGATAGCTTTCTCTATGGAGAAACCAAACGAAATCGGGAGCATGTTTGTCTATGCCGTAAATTCAAAAGTATGTGTAAACTATATTCCCTTGATTTCTATCGATCGACTGAGGTAATTTATTGGGTAAAATCTTGTTATATTACACATTTTAATACTGATCTCCATCTAGATTATTTCGAAACCATATTAGAAAAGATATTCCATATTTATTCTGTTCGTGGCTTGAACAACACGATCGAAGCGCCGATACATTATAAAAATCATGAATTCTCTCAGCTTGAAAATATTGACTATCTCCGGGTATAGTACATGTATCAATGTTTCAAAACATGTTTGCATGATCAAAAACGGCTTTTTGCGTCTACACACGCTATGAGCAAGTGAATCCGAAAACAACCGAAAAGCATAATTTTCCGATTTCGCAAAACAATGCAAGACTGGTTCCAATGTAGCAGTCATTGATACATATACCATACCGGGAGCTATTCAATATTTTCAAGCCGAGAGAATTCATGATTTTTATCATGTATTGACGCTTCGATCGTGTTGTTCAAGCCACGAACAGAATAAATATGGAATGTAGTCTTATCTAATATGGTTTTGAAATAATCTAGATGGAGATCAGTGTTAAAATGTGTAATATAACGAGGGTTCGAAATTAGCGAAAAGTTGATGGCACCAGACTTGGCAAATCAGCAGTCCGTCTAAAAAATTAGTAGCCGGTAAGGCGTGTAATATGCGACACATAGTTTACACAAATTGCACAAATGTGACATGAACAGATGGTTGAATAATTAATATTGGACTTCTGAGAAAGTTATTGAGGATAGTGTATCAGTCTTCAGGTCTACAGTAGCTAGTATTGTCATTTGTCAGTATAACATATGTCAGATTCAGAATATGCACATACTGGCTCTGGCCAAGGTCAGGGGGTATAGGAAACCTAAAATAATATGTATTGGCAGATTTGGCAATTACATTGATTGGAAGCTGTTGCTGCTTAAGGCAGCAACACATCTCAGTCAAATTATTTTCTAAAAAATCAATAATGCACCTCCCATGAATACTGTGAGTTCATTGACTAGGTTTAACATATATTTTGTAACTTACCAACCTACATCACATATCCCTTTCAACTGGTAGGCTAAACAAAGTACACATCATTCAATACAATGTAATAAGGCTGAATAGTGTTAGTGCTTAACTGGAAGCTGTTGCAGGGTATGGCAGCTGTGAGCAACAGGTCCCCCTTAAAAACTTGCAACATATTCAACAGCTTATTAAGATGAAATTGAGTTTTTGCGATACTATGACTTCAGTTGAGAGTTAACAATTTTTATTTAAAAATTACTAATGGTTGTTTTTTCTGGCTTAAATAGTGAATGATACCAATTTACTGTGATCAGCATGTATCAGTCGGCCCACATGTTACTAGTTTTATTACGAATGCTATATATATATATACTACTACATCATTCTTAAAATTACCGCATAAAACATTGTTTATTTTCTTTACCGTCGGTAGTTTCCTTGCGATTCATTGGTTGCTCTCTATATAGTTATATTTATTAACCAATAATCTCGCGAAAAAGTATGTTCCCGACTTTGGAGAAGAGTACTCGAGAACACTCACCCATGCGTCGATCTTGGCAACATGCCATTCTAAATCTGTCGCTTACACGAATCAAGTGCGATACGCCGCCGTAGCATGGCTAACTATACTGTGTCGGCCTTGATTTGGGGATGCGCTAACAGGAGTTTAGCATTCGCGATGATATAACTCAGTTTCCGAGACAAACATTGTCTAAATCGACCAGAATCAGCGTAGATAAACTTGTATTTTTAAGGTTTATCATAACACTAACTAATGACGAGGCAATGATCAATAGCTATACCCCCTATAGGAGAATTTAGATTTACAAGAGAGTCTGTTGCGAGCAATATGTCGACGACCGTGAATACCCCGTGATACATATTGCGAGTTTCTGACTGGTGTCCAAACTCAAAACTGAAGAATGAAGCCGCTAAAGCATGCGTGCATCGCTAGCTTTTAGAATTTTGATCTGTATAGCGCTTACTGAACTCGCTTCACCGGCGGTCATTTTTCCCATAGTGAAGGAAGGTATGAAGATATGCGCTCTATAGCTATATATGTCTATGGGCTATATCGGAAATCAGTCTCCGACGCATGCACATCTCGCTTCCTTACTAAATTTGACAATCGTTTTGCAACTTTTAGCGACTTTTTATCAAAAATATTTCTAAATTAAGTGAATTGAGTGAATTTTACATCAAAATTATGTGTCGCAGCAAATAGCTAAGCGAAGTTGTGAATATGCAGCAACGGGTACTCATTTTCATCGCATTTTGCGATGCGATACCGCTCAAAATATTCCCTGATGTTACTGGTCCAGTACTGGATCAATACCCGGTCGTATTGGCCCAGTGTTGATCCAGTACTGGCCCAGTAACACATGCATTATCAGGGTAATTCAAACATATGCAGCAAAGAACTTTGCTGTGTTTTTTAAGAATCTTATGTAGTACTGGTATGTTCATGTGTCATAATCATGATAAGGATGTTCGTGGTACTATGTTCCCAGACTATCACAGTTTGTTTGCTATGCAAGTGCTATGAGCTGCTATGCATTATTCGATTTGTTTAGCAGTTACACTACGTAATTTTTTTCCAACAAACTATTCCCTGAAATATGCCCTGAAAAAAGATTCTGAAATTCTTATTCCATCTGTATGTGTGCAGACATTAATGAGGCCAATTCTTTAAAGGGTGCTTTCATCTATGCGTCTTGCCAACAGTGTGTGAGTGCGTGCCTTAATGCATGCATTTGGTTTTCATTTGGTGACTGCTTCTGCTTTGACACAAGGACCATAGTGATTGCTTCTTGTGTCAGTCCATCTGAACAATGGCAGTTCACTGAACGATGTTCAGTTCACTGAACATATGCCTTGCCATCTTTTAGTCTAACATGTCTGCCTTTGAGGGGATAGTGTGTTTTTGTCTAATTAATTACTGTCATTTATCAATAAGCACAGATGATTTGTCTATATATTCTTATTACTTAGGTGCCTGCAAAAGCGGAGGAGATCACAATACCTGCAGATGTCACACCTGAAAGAGTTCCCACTCACATCGTCGATTATTCAGGTAACCAAGCTAGTGAATCAATATACCGGAAAACCATTGAGATAGTAGTTAGTAAAATTTTAACTTACCCTGCACTATTTCACTGATCACCATAAAAATGTCTTGTAGTTTAAACAATTGTGATATATAGTCACCAAACATCATAGCATGAAACTTAACATTCTTCACAGAAATAACGCGCCAACAACGTGTTGCAAATTACCACGCATCAAACACAATTTTGCATTGGAGCAACAGATTATTGCTAACACCAAAACAGGTTTGCATATAGTTCTATGTATGTGCTTACACAGGAAATCTTCAGTAAATGCATCTAGCACACTACAATTTTAGCGATACGCAATATGGTTTGGTGGACATAATACGGCAATTTTAATTACCTACCTGCATGGTTTTGACAAGTTCTGTAAATTTGGGGGTCTCAGGTACTCTTTGGTAACATTTTCTAAAGAATGGGATTTCAAGATGGAAATCATCATCATCATCATCATCATCATCGGTCGTCCTTGGAGTGGACTGAATGGAAGCTGTAACTTTGGTGTGTTCCCTCCATCTTTTCTTGTTCATAAATAAGTAGGCTTCCACTGGATTGAGGCCAATATTGCTGGCCATCAGATCGGCGTATGTCAAGACTTTCTTACCTCACTATGTGGTATGTGGTGCCTCAGGGAGTGTGCCAAAACCTTGATTTGGAAACTGGTTGTGCAATGTTCTTTGTACAATATCCAACAAAATGCCGCCATATCCTTAGTACTATTGACAGGGGTGGTGGCAGCGGTTACCATACAGCTCTATGTTGGTCGTCTCTACAGATAGGTTGGGAGCCCAGTTAAAACTAATTAATCCCTATACTAAAATAGTGTTTATTGACAATTAATGTGATTTTGGCACCCATGTTTGTTATTACACGACAAAAACATCTTGACCGTTCAGTCACTACATGTACTTGCAGAATAAGATTTTTATGCTCGCTTACATACTCCCTTATGCCTTTATCATCACCATGCATACCCTTAACCAGGCTACTGGTAAGTTAACCCCCAGCATAAGCCTCAGTATAGACTGGTACCAGTCTGTACTCACTCCTTGGTGACGCCTGTCACTAAATGCGCCCGCGCATGCACAACAGATCCCAAATAGGAAACAGATTCACTTTTCAAATATTCTGCAAGCAGAACAGTCGGCCTGCTATCCAGCTTAAGTTTTTATAGCTTTGCGCTGAAGTTCAGCTACATATTTAAGAGTTTCTGGTAAAAGGAATCATGTCTATAATAAATTCTATTCTCCCTAATACCCGGTCTATTGTATACTTCGTGGCGTTTGGGTTTTTTTAACTCTGGTTTATGAGTTACCGGTTTTCATGTCAAATACTCCCATTTTCGAGGTATGACAATCCATGCCTATTTTACTATCATAAATCAAACCATGCTTTAAAATAAAAACCCTTAGTACTCGCTTATTTATTCTATTAATGCCTACGTAAAAATATCTTATGCAACTTTGTGACATTCTTGGTCTTTCAGTGAGATTTTCAAATCTGTTACTCTGTCTCTTGTATAGAGGTTTTGTTTCTTTAGCGGATTGCCATATTTAGAGACCTTTATTAAGTATGTTTTTACATAATCTTTAGATGAGCAGATATCCTCTATTTCCGTATTTATATAGAGGATTAGTCTGATTAAGATGATAGGCATAATTCTTCGCAAATGTGGGAATCCCACATCCTTCACGACCACGCAAGAAATATGTCCTACGTAGACTAAGGCTAAGGGTTTCAGAAAAAGCCTGTAATATCACTTCTGGTAAGTCTCAGTCTAAAGACCACATAAGTCTTGAGGGGGTGCGTTACCCTCATGCAGTGGTGTCGGTGACGGAAGGTGTCGTATCCCACGGGGGGAATATGACAGATATGGTGTTGTCCCAACTGTCACTGAGGATGACCGCTGGGTGCTGGGTGTCCAGACTGCTGGAGTGGGTGGCCCCGCCCCGACGCTGGTGGACAAGTCTCAGGTACACCATGACGAAGTCCTGTCCCTATGCGATGAAGGGTGAGGGCAGCAATGAGTGCTGTCAATCATTCTTATCACCGTCTTCAGTCGGTGTGGGCTGAAGCGTGGGCAGGCCACCCTGTGCCACCTGTGGTGCTTTCATGTGTCAATGACGGCCTGGTGCTGTCTATGGATGAATTGGCAAGGGTGCAAGCGCGAGTGACGAAGTCTAGGAGGCAGATGGTCCTTGACCATATGCGTCCAGCTACTGCCGTTAGGGAGTGTCTTCTTGGGACATCCCTTACTGGCCCTAGCATCTTTGGTGGGCAAGCGCGGGCCATCTTAGAAGGCACTGCCAACATCGTGCAGAATTGGTTGGCGGTTAATCTACAGCTGGAGCTAGTGCGTCAGGTACATGCACTAGGGGCTGTAGCTAAGCTGCTAACCGGGCAACCTAAGAAGCAGAAAAAGCACAAAAGCAAGGCGAAAGCTAAGCTTAGTGCTCCTTCTGCTTCTACTGGGTCTTCTCAGCCGCCTCCGGTGAAGAAGGCCAAGAAGGTTGTGGAGGCCCCTACCCTCCCCAATGTTGCTCCTGATCGCCCGAGAGGCGGGAAGGGGAAGGGTAAGTCCTCAAAGGGCGGAAAGAAGGGAGGGGATCGTACCTGAGGGTACGAGAGCTCCCTTCGTATCTGCCTGGACCGCACCTGTGCGACAGGAACAGCGGTGCCAGTTAAACCAGCCAAGCCAAGACCAAAATGGTTCTCACTCTCTCTCGTCAAGAGAGGGGGGGGGGGGAAGCGGATTGTGAGCCAGACACCCGCATTAGGCATTGATGCGTCTATAGTGGGTGGAAGGCTCATGCGTTTCGTCGAGGCTTGGCGAGGTGTGACGTCAGACAGTCTGGTCCTGGGATGGTTATCCCAGGGGTACATGCCGGAGTGGTGGGATTTTCCACCACAAAATCTGTCTTTGGCACCTGTCTGGACACACGTCCCAAGGGAACCAGACAAGTTAGAAGCCATTCAAAACGAAGTGTCGGGTTTGCTTCTGAAGGGAGCAATAAACCCAGCAAACCGGAACACTACAGGCTTCTATTCAAACATGTTCCTTGTCCCCAAGAGGACAGGGGGATGGAGACCCGTACTCAATCTCAGGCCATTAAATTGGTTTATCCATACACCTCGGTTTCAGATGGAAACTCTGAGGTCGGTAATGGAAGGATTGAGGAAGGGAATGTGGTGTGTATCAATCGATCTGAAAGATACATATTTCCACATTCCAATGAACAGGAGTTGTCACTGAGATTTGCGTTTCAGAATCAAGTGTGGGAGTTTGTAGTCCTCCCATTTGGCCTGTCGACAGCTCCACGGGTTTTTACCAGAGTGGTCTTTGTGGTGACAGCGTTTCTTAGAAAAGAGAATGTGGCGCTTCACACCTACATAGGCGATTGGCTGATCAAAGCAGACACATCAGCCAGGTTAGCGGTGGATACTGCTCTCACTCTGAAGTTACTTTCTGATCTAGGCTGGATAGTCAACAAGGAGAAATCTGAGTTGACACCCACTCAACAGTTCGTTTATTTAGGGTTGCGACTCGAGGAGGGCAGGGTTTACCCATCAGAGCCCAGAGTGGTGTCTCTGTTAGCCATCCTCAAGAGTTTTCGATTGGGAAAGCCCATTCAGGTGAGGCGGTTTCTTCAGATGCTGGGCATGATGGTCTCCATGGAGCAGGTAATCCCATACGCTGCTCTGATGCGAAGACCTATCCAGTTGTATCTGATGTCTCTGTGGAAACAGAGAACAGAACCCCTGTCAAAGCTGGTGCCAGTTTTGGAGCCAATAATGTCGCATCTTGTATTGTGGAAAATGCGTCAGAATCTCCTAGATGGGGTTTCGCTTCACCTACCCCACCCTAGCTGTCTGTACACGGATGCATCGCTGAAGGGGTGGGGGGGGGGCCTGCCTTGAAGAACACCAGGTCTCGGGCACATGGACTCCAAGAGAGCCAACTGCATATCAATCTGTTGGAAATGATAGCAGTGGAACTGGCGTTGGAAAAGTTTCTTCCAAAAGTCAGGGGCAAGGCGATATTGATACGGGCGGACAACTCGACAGTAGTATCATACATAAATTGCCAAGGCGGGACCAAGTCACCCAAACTATGTATGAAAGTGTGGCACTTGATTCAATGGTGCAGGAATTACTCAGTTGTTTTGAAAGCAGCTCACATTCCTGGCCGATTGAACATTCTGGCAGATGCTTTGTCACAGGATCTTCGAGCATTGGGGCAAACCCAACGTGGACTTGTTCGCCACAACAGAAAATACTCAAATCATGACTTATGTCTCGCCGATTCCAGATCCAAATGCCGTCGATACAGACGCTCTGATGATAAGCTGGAGAGGGATGCACGCTTACGCGTACCCACCCACCATTCTTCTGCCGAAGATATTGGTGAAGATCAGGGACGAACCGTGCCTGGTCCTGCTAATAGCGCCATTTTGGCCCAGCAGAGCGTGGTTCACGGATCTTCTAGATCTGCTGGTGGACAATCCAGTGCAGTTACCCGAGATTCCGAACATAATCTCCCAGGCCAAGGGATGCTTCCTACACGAGCGTCCCGAAATGTTCAAATTGACTGCGTGGATGTTATCAAACGACGTTTCACGTCGGAAGGTTTTTCTCGACAAGCTGCGAATTTCATCGCAGCTGCGAGAAGGAGGTCAACCTTCAAGTCATATAACAACACGGTTAACAGATTTGCAGACTGGTGTGAAGGAAAGGGTATCGATACCTTTCAATCCACTATTCAGCAAATAGCAGACTTTCTCTGTGAGCTGTTCTTTTCAGGACAATATCCTGTCACAATTGCTGGATACAAGTCAGCTTTGGCATCAGTTATCCCTTGTCTAGCCAACAGGGATAGTCCAGAGGTGGCCCAGTTAAATGTGATGGTGAACGGAATGAGCAATTTCCGACCGAGACAACCGGTAGTCATTCCAGCCTGGAGTCTATCTTTAGTGCTTAATGTACTGGCTAAGCACCCTTTCGAACCGTTGCGTTCGGCTAGTCCAAAGCATTTGACTCTAAAGGCGGTTTTTCTATTGGCAGCTTCCTCAGCTAGAAGGTGCAGTGAGATCCATGCACTTTCAGCAGAGAGAGACCGATTTATTGTCTCCGGAGAGAGTGCGTCTACTGCCAAGAGCAGAGTTTATGTCAAAGAATCAATCTTTGAGATATCCCGGCAAACCGATTATTATACCGAAACTAACTAGGTTTGATCGTGATGCCAGTGTCTGGTGCCCAGTCCGTGCTTTGACTAAGTACAAAAGACGGACAGACTCGTTACGGTCGAATGATAGACATCTGAGGATCTGCCATAAGAAGCCATATGGCGCCGCATCCATGGATTCTATCTATCGTTGGGTAGTCGAAGGCATTCAGACTACCCATGAGATTGCGACTGGGCACCAGGTGCAATGCGCAAGGGCACACAATGTTAGAGGAATAGCCGCCTCGACCGCCCTTTACAATGGTTTCCGTTAGAGGACATCATGGCTGTTGCACAATGGCACTGTGAGTCCTCTTTCACAGATCACTATATGAGGGATGTGTCAGACTCCGCCAATCCACTCGCTTTAGCTGTTTTGAAATGATAGTTATGCGACCACACTGCTCTTCTCCATTTTTTGGCATTTGTAAGAAAGAATTAAGAAGCAGACATGGTCGAGCGAGAGGATGTCAACCAGATTGTGTCACTGATGACCGGACAAGTGAATGGTTGGAGGCTACACGTCTGAAATCCAAATATGATGAGGTAATTCAAGATTGAGAGTTTTTTGTATAATGTCTATATATCATGTTCATTCATCTTATATATTCATGCTCATTCCCAGGCTAATATATGCAAGGAGCAGTTAACCCTCTTGGCATATTTGTGTTTCAGGCGAGATGCGTGTTTGTGAGTTCTCTCCCTTTTCCTAGGAGAAAAAGGGTGGGGGGAGCCGCCAGTGATGCGAATGTGATTCGGTTCCGTTAACTTGATGGTCCTTTTAGGTCTCCATTAATCAACTTTATATCTAGCTTTTTCTCCATGTGACAAAAGTAGCAATTGATGGCTTGCCCCTTCCCATTAGGTTACTGTCTAAATCTGGTGTATATCAGAAGTAATAGAATGGTGAGTATTGATCGAAGGAGAATGAAGGAAATTTCAATTTCCCTTTCTCCGAGATCTAACAATACTCACCATTCTATTACGGACCCAGCCTCCCAGCCCCACAGAGGCAAGCGATGGGTATCTCTTGTTTGGTGGCTATGCAAACAATATGAGCTTCATGGCAAACGGGCACTTGGCAGTTGGGAGCCGAGTACCCGGTTCCAGGAGTCGGTAAAGCTTACTAAGTCTATAGTCCTAGGGCCAGCTATCCAGGATAGCTTGTATCAGAAGTAATAGAATGGTGAGTATTGTTAGATCTCGGAGAAAGGGGAAATTGAAATTTCCTTCATTCCTCGGTCTCCGAGTAGTCTTCCCTTGTCTTCTTCCAGTCTCCCCGGACCTTCTGTCTCAAGTAAGGGACACGTGTATTCAGTCTCAGGAATTTACAGTCGGTTTCTTTGGAGAGTTTCGTCTGTTCGATCCCTGAGATTTAAATTTCTGCAGGTTTTCAGGAAATCATCGATTCTGCCAGGAAGGAGGCAACCCGCAGAGTTTTCAAGTCTGTCTTAAAATTTTTGGAAAATGGTGTGCAGACCATGGTCTCTTGACAGATACTGTTTTTATTTTCCCAAGTGTTAGATATTTTATCTTATCTCTTTGACGCCTTATATTTGTCTGATAACACTGTAAGAGGTTATAGATTTTCGTTGGCATCATCGCTTCTTTGTCTGTTGAATGCTGATGTTAATGATACAAAGGTTCGTTCTGGTTTCATTAGAGGTTTATGCAATATTCGTCCTCCAATAGCTAAACCTTTGCCCTCCTGGAATCTGGCTATGGTTCTTTAGGTTTTGGGCAGGCCATCACTTTGAACCTTTCTCTTCTATTAGCATGAACCTTGCAACTTGAAGTCCGTTTTTTGGGTTGCATTTGCTTCTGCTAGAAGACGATCCAAAATTTCATGCTCTTTCCGCCGAGAAGGGCAGGTTTTTGAATCTGGGGACGGTCTAGTCTTATATCTTAGAAGGGATTTTTTATCAAAATTCTATCTAACCGTCACAAGCCAATTATTTGAAAATCCTTAACTTCCTTTTCACCGTCTGACAGACTTTGGTGTCCTGTCAGAGCTTTAAAAGTTTTCAAGTGTCGTACTAATTTTAAGAGATCCAATCCATCCCATTTCTGGGTTCGGTATGAGGAGGAGGTAGTCAGTCCAGTCTCTGAGGCCTCTATTTCCAGATGAATTTGTGAGACCGGTGTTTTGAGATTGCTTCTGATGATGATATTAAACTTTCTCACATTTAAGCTCATCAAGTTAGGGGAAGGGCTTCCTCTTTCGCTTTTCGCTGGCTCTTTTTTAGTTGAGGTAATGCTAGTAGCAGGATGGAAATCTGAGTACTTTTACCTCCTTTTTATTTAAAAATCAGAGTGCAGCAGCTTCCTTTTTTTAGATATATCTTGATTCTATGTAAAAAGGCGTAAGACCATTTACCAAGCACATTCCACCATTTTTGTTAAGATTGCTCGTCTGCATGAAATGGTTTTTATTTATTTCTTTAAGTTTAAAGAAATCCTTGTTTGATAATCACTGTGTGATTAATTAAGATGCACCATTATGGTATGTTATTAACATTTGGTTAAGTTTTGTTTGATTTTTATCCTTGCTTATAGATTCTCAAATCTTCACCCAACATGGGTTCACAGTAGGGCACTGACCAAATCTACGGGTTTAGCAAGTAGTGATTGAACGGTCAAGATGTTTTTGTGGTGTAATAACAACCCCCAACATACACCCCTTTAGTGGGTTGGTCTGTAGTTTTATTAACCACTATGAAAACATACTTACCGTTCAATCACTACGACCCGGCCTTAGCCACCCGCAGGGTAATGATTTGAGAATCTAGTCAGGCTATATGGCACTTAAATTTAGAAAAGTGAATCTGTTTCCTATTTGGGATCTGTTGCGCATGCGCGGGCGCGCTTAGTGACAGGCGACACCAAGGAGTGTGTATAGACTGGTGCCAGTCTATACTGAGGCTTATGGTGGGGGGGGGGGGGGTTACCTTACCAGTAGCCTGGTTAAGGGTATGCATGGTGATGATAAAGGCATAAGAGAGTATGTAAGCGAGCATAAAAATCTTATTCTGGTAGTTAAATGCAGATAATTTGATTTAGCAAGTAGTGATCGAACGGTAAGTATGTTTTATAGTGGTTAATAAAACTACAGACCAACCCACTAAAGGGGGGGGGGGGGGGGCGTTCTGTTGGGGGATTTATACTTGTCAGACATTCTGATGAAATTAAATCTCTGACTTTAAATGGCATTGCTAGTAGGTTGAATGGATATTACCCCTTTAACACTCATATCAGCCAAAAACAGCTTCTGCAGTGGTCTTAAGAAATGTCCATTTGCCGACCAAAAGAAGACTATCTTTGAAAATTTACCACTGAAATGACTAGCTCAGTTATCGAGCCAGTCATTTCAGTGGTAAATTTTCAAAAATAGTCTTCTTGGTCTGCAAAGGGACATTTTATCTGAGAAAATTGAAAATTTGTTTAACAAATTCGAGGGTTAAAAATGGGTGATGTGGAAAGAGTACACCCTGAGGTGTCTCCCAGAATATTCTCATAGGGCCTGATGGGATATGCTTCAGAGGATTAGTCACAGGCTCAGCATGTATGATATGTCTATCTAACCCTTTAATGGTCATACCGGCCAAAACCAGCCTCTGCTGTTGTCTCATGGAATGTCCATTTACAGGACAAAAGAAGACTTTTGACAAATTTACCACTGGAATGACTGGCTTGATAACCGAGCCAGCTATTCCAGTGATAAATTCTCAGAAATTGTATTCTTTGGATCTGTAAATGGACATTCACTAAGGAAATATCTTCTTGACCAAATTTGACCATTAAAGTGTTACCTAAAACTGTCTGCTTGCAGAATTTCGGCAGACTACTTTTCTATGTGGTTTATCGCTGGCTATGGTAAATATTTTTTAAAAACTGACTAAAAGTTGGTGGTGGCTAAGCCGCCATCAACTTTCAGTAAAATAGTTTTCAAAATAAACTGCATGTTCAGAGTTATTGCACATTGAAATTATTGCCTCGTGTCTTGCAGCAGTCAGACAGTTAACTTAAAGCTGTTTAATCATTCATGTTTTCAGCACAAGAGCAGGATGAAGACTTACTTACGAATGAAATCGTAAAGGTATGTGCATTGGTGAAATTATTGTTAAATCCTGTTGAATGATCTTTTAGAAAATTAATGCAGCCGTTATTTAGTATCCCTCATTAAATAATGTCATATGATCAAATGCTCTTATTTGTTTGTTTGTCTTAGATAATATGTGTATCATAGAGAGATCTATTTCTAGCTATGACCCGCCCATTTCTAGCTAAGCTCCACTCACATTTTGTGCGTGTTGGCATCGATTTATATACTTCGAACCCTGGAATCCCAGAATCCCAATTTCAAGGTAACTATACAGGTAAGCTGCTGAATATTGTGAAACTAATTTGACTGTGGAGTGTTGCTGCCAATGGCTGCAATCGCTCCCAGTCAAATTGGTTTCAAAATATTCAACAGACTTAATTAAATAGTAAATACTAATTACTGCATACACTTGACAGACTTCAATGTTCAGGGTGTAGCTAAATGTTTCACTATTTATTGTGACATCAGCCTGCATGTCACATAATTTTTAATGACATCATGCTTAAGTGATAGATCAGACCCCTTCATTCAGTATCCCCCTCACTGCGCAAACAACACATCGTGCATGGGACGTATAAAATGGTATTATACCCCATGCGTGGGGCCTAATGTAGCTCTATTGCGCAGCCCAATTTGTGATAACACACAGCTTGTCCATAAAATGATGTCTAAAGAATATCTGAAATGTGTCTAAAGAATATCTGAAATGTGTCTAAAGAATATCTGAAATGTGTCTAAAGAATATCTGAAATGATGTCTAAAGAATATCTGAAATGATGTCTAAAGAATATCTGAAATGATGTCTAAAGAATATCTGAAATGATGTCTAAAGAATATCTGAAATGATGTCTAAAGAATATCTGAAATGTGTCTAAAGAATATCTGAAATGTGTCTAAAGAATATCTGAAATGTGTCTAAAGAATATCTGAAATGTGTCTAAAGTGTTTAACCCTTTAATGGTAATAATTTGGTTTAAAAAATCAAAATATTTGTTTATTGAATGTCCATTTGCCGGCCAGAAGAATATTTTTTTTTAATTTATCACTGGCATGACTGGCTCGGTTATCGAGCCAGTCATTCCAGTGATAAATTAAAAAAATAGTCTTCTCTTGGCCTGCAAATGGACATTCTTCAAGACCACTACAGAGGCTGGTTTTGGCTGGCTTGACCATAAAAGCATTGGCAGTATTTGATATGTAGCTGTAGTTATCGCTTGATTGTATGATTTCTGCTGTACATCATACATAAATGCTATAAGGAATGCATTTCACATCAATATGTTGGTTGCCATGTGTATAATACGAGTACAGTATCAATGAATTAATAACCTTCATGTATAATCATATGAAAAACATGTAACCGGAAACATAAAACAAGAGTACAAAACGTGTTTGCTGCCTAGTAGACAATATGTGCAATTAGAAGATTGACAGCTACCACAAGCTACCACTACGGGAAACGTGTTACAAGTTAACACTGGTCATAATAGGATAAGTAACTGAGTCAGCGTGGGCCAAGAAGTCAGGTACATGTACCATTGTGAAATTGGCCCCGTGGAAGCTTAATATATCATGCTATGTTATCTCATGTAGATGAGAGACTTGGAAGTGACCCAGTAGACTTGTGGCAGACAGTGATGTAGCTATGACTAAGTAACAACTGCATTGATGTTTTGAAGAGTCGATGATGGAGAATATATGTAATATTATGTGTTTTCATAATTGTATCCGGCAGCGAAGTAACGATTGATGGCCGTGGCTATAATTTTCAATGACCAGTTAAAATACTATTTAACGCCTGACATCGCCAGATTTTGTGTTTGTCACTATATTTTGCTGCGCATTCAGTATCTGTTATCAAGTAGTGGTGCGTGACAGCGGCGGTATCGATTTCACGAAAATCAACAATGAGAAATCAGATAAAAGTCACATCAACAACTATTGACAAATATTTCAAAATTACAGTTTATATGATAAATAAAATCTCAAACTCGGTCACTTCATATCACTATTATGAACCTCGTTGAAAATTATCAATTTTACACTCGCTAAAGCGCGTGCAAATTGATAATTTTCAACTCGGTCCATAATAGTGATATGAAAAGTGACCTCGTTCCAGATTCTCTATTTCCTTCATAACTCTAATAACATTATCTGCAAGGTACTTCATATGCTCCAAAATATCTCAGTGGATAAATCCTCTCTGTCACTCAAGAATTGACATCATAATCAATTATAGGTTGACGTCACAATCATAATTGACAACCAATACTCCGTCATGAGTCTGGAATAGTTCGTAATTTCTACGAATTGTATGTCTTTACTAATTAAAAAAAATTCTCTTGAATATTTTGAAATTAATTTAACGGGGTGCTGTTGCTGTCATAGGCAGCAATAGCCCCCGGTCAAATTATTTTCAAAATATTCAACAGCCTAGCTGTATAGTTACCATGACATTGGGATTCTGGTAATTCAAGATTCAAAGTATATAAATCGATCCCGACACACGCAAAACATGGGTAGAGGTTGGCTGGAGATAGGTGGGCAAAAAGTGTATTCACCCATTGCATGTGTTATTTAAGTCATATACATTGTCATTTATTTCATCCTCATTATTTTACAGGCTCATGTGATATGTGTTGTATACTCAGTCGATGATGAAGATTCTATTGAAGGGGTACGTTCTATAAATTCTCATCTCATTCAGCTTTTGATATAACTTATTTTCAAAAAAGTTCAGCTTGATACCTGATTAATATTCTGAGGAGGGTTTCAGTCAAGTGGTTTTCAAAATAATCAACACAATATTCTATGATTACTGCATTCTGCAGCTGTAGTAGTAGAACCATCCTACAGCTGCAATCGGTCCTTTTTCTCTTTTGCCCATTGTGTCTTGTCCTCAGCCAAAATCTTTACGTTCCTCAGGTCCATTCGTGACTTGACTGTACCGAGTCCTGCTTTCTTGAGGTCATCTCGTAGCACACTTAACAGATTTACGCAATGTTGTCCTCCCCTGGCTTTGTATTTGCTGTCTGCCAGTAGGGTGAACTCCAAAGCTCTGTGCTCAACATGATATTACAGCAATAGAATGTCACAGAATTATATGAAATTGACCATTTTTAGCACCAAAAATTTAGTGCAAATTAGTATTTATATGAATTTGTAAGATTCTTGTAACTGAACAGGTGCAACATTTGAACTTTCACTAAACATCAAAGGGAAATCTGTCAAAATTAGATCTTGTAAATGTTATCAGAGTATGCATCATTGACTGGGATAATGGAAATTAACCACTTTCCACTCAAGCTGTCCAAAAATAACTTCTACCAATGTCATCTTGAAAAATGTCCATCTACAGACCAAGAGAAAACTATTTTTTGAAAATTAACCACGAATGACTGGCTCAGTAAGCGACTTAGTGTAAATTTTCGAAAATAATCTCTTGCTCTGCATGTGGACATTTTGTGTGAGAAAAATGGAATTGTCTTGTACATATTTGAGGGATTATTTAAAGGGGTTAAGTCGTGGCATATTCGCCTGGTTGTAATCATTACTTTCTATTATTCCAGTGTGCTCAGCAGTAATTTATATTGAAATTTCTTTAACCCTTTAAACCCTCAAATTTGTTCAAGAAAATTAAAGTTTCTCATGCAATAATTTTGAAAATTTACTACTGAAATGACTGGCTCGATAACCAAGCCAGTCATTCGTGGTAAATTTTCAAAAATAGTCTTCTCTTAGTCTGCAAATGACAAAATGTCCATTTGCAGACTAAGAGAAGACTATCTTTGAAAATTTACCACGAATGACTTGGCTTGGTTATCAAGCCAGTCATTTCAGTGGTAAATTTTCAAAAATATTGTTCTTGATCTGCAAATGGACATTTCTCAAGACCAATGTTGAAGGCGTTTTTGGCCGGCTTGAGTTTTAGTGTTACAGTAAAATTTCTCATGTTCATAATAATGTCTCTATCTTTATTCAGATTACACATTATTGGTTACCGTTTATCAGATCTGTGCTTGGTGATGACCATAAAACACCAATCATACTTGTGGGCAATAAAGTGGATCTATTTGACATGAGTTCTATAGAGGTAGGACTAAATATTTATGTGTGTGTGCCTACCCATACACGCATGCACTCATGCACGCACACACTTGTGTATGCATCGCTATCCCAACTAAAATAAGCATTAATATTTAATTACGGCTGAGTATAGGAAATTGTATCTTACTAATGTTGTGCACTGGTGTGTTCTCTTATATGGTATGTTACGATTTCGTATGGTATTGTTTGCATGGTTTATTAGCTCACCTGGCCTGAAAGGCCAAGTGAGCTTATGTCGTGTTCGTCAACTTTTCCTTTAAACGACTTCTTCTCAAGAACCGCAGGGCCAATTTCAATTATATTTGGCAGGAAACATCCTTAGGGCATAGGGTTCCAAATTTGTTCAAATGA
>JAVVLW010001619.1:0-18000 GCA_034401795.1 Chaetoderma sp. LZ-2023a | reverse complement strand
TACCGTTGATTGGAGATGGAAGTGAAAAGGAAATGGAAAAAATTATTCTAATTTTGTGGCATGCCTCAAGCTCAGATGACGGTATACCGTGGTACCGCGGTATTTTTTCATGGTACCGGTACCGTCATGTAAATATCAATACCGCCCAGCTCTTGTGGCAATGGTTAAAATAAAGATGCAGATATTTCACACCTCCCATCACATCTTAGAACACATCACCAGCTAATAAGTACATCCAAATATGGAGATTTGTTGTCAAACTGCCTAATTCTCAACTATAGAGTATCACATTTGTTCGACCCGGCCTCCGTTCCAAAATGTTCTACCATACTCGCAACAGGATCAAGGGTGACAGGCATATTGTAAAAAGTTTTAGTTGTGACGTACTATAGTATGTCGGTTTGGCTCTGTCTGTCAAATTTTGACGTTGTGTTGTACATGTTCATAAACACTCCCTTAGCAAAACAGCTTAGCCACTATCAGTTATGCACATCTAAAAAAAAAACCCCACCAATAATTGCAACAAGAATCTGTCACCACGCAACCAACAGATGTATTTAGAAAGAATATGGATACTAGAGCTGACATAATTTTGACAACTGTGTCTCCTCGACTTATTAAATTGTGTGATGACTGGCATTCAACAATGATCGCGTTTGAATGAGACAGACTTAAACTTTGCTCATACATATTCATGTATTTTACATTCACTCTGTCGTGCTGTATTCAGCTACATTTGAAAAATACAGACAAAGCAATTAACCTTCATTCCTTTAGCCTGTGAACATACAAGCAGGGTTCTTTTGAGGGCATACACTCCCAAAATGCAACGTGGGACACCCAAAACGTATTTGACAATAGGGTTTTGCACAAAAATACCAATAAAATCTCTAGGACACACATAATTCATAGCTGTGAGTCAATTTTACCTTCTGATTTTTAACATGGATGAGAAATAACTGCAATGAAACCCAGGATTTTAAGCTTGGGATGTCCAGACTTCCAAAATTGAGATGCCATTAGAAACACTGCATACAAGTTACCTCATTGAGCCGAGGCTTATCAAACACAATACACTGGTCCAATAGATGAATGAAATTGTTCCGTAACTACATCCTCCTTTATTTATGTGAAAAGATGTCATTTCCATCCTCCATATCAGCAGCAAAATTCGAAATCTGCTTGACACCGACACAGTTAAAACACTTGTTCATGCCACCATAACATCCCGGTTGGACTATGGCAATGCATTACTGACTGGCATAACATCAGCCCAGTTGGAGCGTCTGCAGAGAGCCCAGAACACAGCAGCTCGGTTGATCACCCGCACGAGAATGCATGAACACATCACGCCTGTTCTCCACGAACTACACTGGCTGCCAGTTAGAGAACGGATCAGCTATGAGGTCGGACTCTTAGTGTTCAAATGCCTTCATGATCTTGCACCACCTTACCTAAATTCACTGATCGTACGAAGAACATCAGCAAGGTCCCTTCGATCAAATTCACAATTACTATGTGTCGTACCACGTTCGAATTTAACCATCGGTGAACGCGCCTTCTCGAGGGCAGGACCAAAATTTTGGAACAATCTACCATCTGACATTCAAAATTGTAACAAAATTGAGCCATTTAAATCTGTGTTAAAAACTCACCTTTTTCACAAGAGCATATTTTTTTTTTTTTTAAAGCGCGCCTTTGAGCGGTTTAGTCCGGAATCGGCGCTATAGAAATTTACATACATACATACATATTAGAAAAATGTACAATTCAGCTAAAAAAAGACTAATAATATTTAGTCACACTGTATTGGAAGTTTTAAAAGATACACGACTCCATATGCCATTAACTTGAGTACATTACACTGTAATTATTTTTTGCAAACTGACAAACAACTATTTGGAATAATAGTGTACGCCTACACTTTACATCATTCATTTTTTGCTAGTCATATGCACTAATAGAAATAGCTCATTCCTAATAAAGATGACTAAGATCTCTATACATGAATGGGAAACTATATTTTTGTAAACTTAACTGATATGACTGGCCTTACTATCTCCAGTTGTATTAGTGAAGTTGTCAAAACATTTCCCTTCACATACTTGATATTTACAATTCACTGAGTCATGGCACATGTGACCAGTAATATGTTATACTACTTAGGCGTTTCTCTAACAATACCATTGCAGTGACATACCACCAGTACTAGTAATTTCGAGGAAATTTGTGCAATTTCTATACTTATAGTACTTTGATTCTGGTTATATAAATCCTAATCTGGATGTTGAATTTATGTACTTATATCTGTGCTAGCCTAGCATAAAAACTGTCTATTCTAGGCTTCGTTAGAATTGTATTATCAATAATCAAGGACCTGGGTGTACGTAAAAACAGACACGTATTGGTGACTTCTAATCATCACTCTGTACTCCAGTGAACACGTCTAACATCCGCCGAGTGTATCAGTGATAATTATGCAATAGTTTGTAGGATCAATCTCAATTTTCCAGTTCATAATGCATCAATGCCAGGTATCCATCTTAAAAGGAGCCCACTTGTTGGATCGGCCTAACATTTAATTTGTGCATTGTACTATGACTTGGAAGAAGCCTATAGAAATGAACATTGATGTGAATGCCAATACAGCCATCTTGAAAATTTGAAAGTTTCCATGCAGTAACTACACAAAGGTATGTTGGATCAGGCAGAAATTTCCTCGGTGAATGGAGTAGCTGCGCGGTGAAAAGTTAATTGGAGTTGGTGCTAATCAACGATCCAATATGACTATCAGAACTAGGTAGAAATTCTGAAAATTTGCTATGTAATTTCTTGCCGGGTCAGTTTGAAATTACTGTTAGTACATTAGACTAGTTTGGGGTTGATGCCCGTTAAAAATATACCATGACCCAAATCCAATCGACACTTTAAACATGACCCAACAAACAGTTCTCACCTGCTGTAAAAAGATTCGTTCAATAGAGCGAGCTCTCATGTTAGTGGACATGGAGGCAGCATGTGACAGTTAAGCACTACACAATGATAAACAATAGCAGAGCTGGTGTCCGTGTATTGTTTAGCTGCTCAAGGGCGTTTCCAGTTTTCACTATGCCCCATCCATCACCAGCTCAGCTCTAACCACACTTTGACGGGACCCCGAATGCCCTGACTATCAATTTCCTGAAAACGTTACAGTTAAGCTGTTGAATATTTGTAACTAATTTAACTTGGTGTTGTTGCTGCCATAGGCAACAACACCCAGTCAAATTAGTTACAAAATATTCAAGATGATATTTATTAAATAGTAGACATACATACAGCAACGCATAGTCTGTCTTCAAATATGCATTCGTGACATACTTATCTAAATATATTAAAGTAAAAGTTGATGCAAATCCATCAAGCAGTTGAGATGTATTTTGACAATTTCCGCTAAATCTTTCATAAAAATCTAAGACTCACCCCAAAAATTGACCACATCAAAATTCTGAAAACAAGTTCTGGAACCTAGCACTATAGAACCCTTCCAGCAAAATTTGGTTGAAATCCATCAAGCGGTTAAGGAATGTATTTTGACAATTTCTAATAAATTTTTCATAAGATCTAAGATTTTCACACAAATAATGCAAAATCAAAATGCTGACTAGAACTTCTGGAGCCTGGCACCATACCATAGAATCCTTCAAGCCAAATTTGGTTGAAATCCATTAAGCGTTTAAGGAGGATATGCGTCTCAACAGTATAGTAAATTTTTCATAAAATCTAAGATTTTCACCCAAAAAATTCATTCAAAATTGTGAGAATTTCTGGAGCCGAGTCCTTCCAGACAAATTTGGTTGAAATCTATCAAGTGGTTAAGGTGATGTGTTTTGACAATTTCTAGTAAAGTTACCTATCAGAATTTTGAATAGAGGTTCTAGAGCCTACCATGATAGGATCCTTCCAGCCAAATTTGGTTAAAATCTGTCAAGCCATTTAGATGTTTTAAAGCAAAAGTTGATAGATGAACGGACAATGGATAGATGCAGTGGCTCACCTGGCGATTCATTCACAGGGTCCTTCCTGTCTGTCACAATTGGAAATTGAGACTAACATTAGTTTGATATCAAATGACAATATTTAGTTGCATATACATTTACATTGAAGTTCTCTACTCTTTACTGCATATCTTCACATTGAAAGCTGCTTGTATTGTGAATGCTAAATTGTATTAAATAGTTGTAAAGGAAAATTAAATTTCCAAATCTGACAACACTGTGCGAATGCAATTTTGTATAGGATATGGTCTATTTATTGAGTCACCATAACTTTGTTGGAGAAGATTTTAAATAGTGAATATCCATTTGCAGACCAAGGGAAGATAATTTTTTATAAGGTTTACAACGGAAATGACTGACTCGATGACGGAGCTGGTCATTTAAGTGGCAAAATTTAAAAATTAGTCTAAGCCTGCAAATGGACATTTCGAAAGACCACTACAGGTTCCATGGCCGGCGTACCCATTAAAATTGTGTTATATATGTATATTCATTACCGTCTTTTGTTGTTACATTATTTTATGTATTATGTTCTTGTTTTTGCACAGTTTTATTGTGACAGCTCTCCAAATGATAATTAACTCTTTGCTCGCCACATGCTCCAAGGGATCTCACTCTGTATGACTATAGTCAAAGTACATTTTTCAAAACGTGTTACTGATATGACTGCCTCTTAACCCTTAACCCTTTAACACTCATATCCGCCAAAAACGGCATCTGCATTAGTCTTGAAAAATGTCCCTTTGCAGACCAAAAAGACTATTGTTGAAAATTTACAACTGGAATGACTGGCTCGGTTATCGAGCTAGTCATTCCAGAGGTAAATTTTCAAAAATAGCCTTTCTTGGTCTACAAATGTCCATTTTCTATGAGAAGATTGAAAATTTTAAAACAAATTTGAGGAATAGATGGTCAAGCTGGCAAAAAAACACCTTATTCAGTGGTCTTAAGAATATTAATGTTTTGGCCTATCTGGTTCGATGCCGATGGACATTCAATATGTAAAATTGTGATTTTCTTAAAGGGCCTGTTATTAGTTCTAAAAGAAAACATTTTCACTCGCCTGTAGATAGTTATCTCCCCGGGTGTATGTGATCAGTAAAGTCTTCACGGATGTGATGATTATAATGCGCTTAATACAACCGGTGTATGTCATTGAATAATAGATAATCCTTTATTTAACCAGTTGATAGAATGGTGTTTAGATATTCATTCTAGAGCATATTTATTACATTTAATTTATCTATACATGTATTTTCATAGTTAGAATTCATATTCATCTCATTTTTGTGTGTCATCATTTGGACAGTTTGACCTGTCTATTACGACCACCTGAGCAAGCATCAAAAAGGGCCAATATATACATGTGACTTTGCATAGGAAAAGGCTTTTAGCTTCATTCAAGTAGTTGTTGACTAAAGCCACCTGTTTAACCCTTACCACTCTGATGCCAATATTCTTTCTTTTACAGTGTCAATAGCAAAGAAACTGGTGTACATTTTTCAATGAATTTGGTGGAAGATGTTGGTGTCGTAAATAGCAGCATACCAGTTTTTGCTATTGACACCGTAAAAGAAAGAATGTTGACATTAGAGTTGTAAGGGTTAAAGCTTTTAACGGTAAAAAAAATTCAGACTGATTATTAAATATCCATTTGCATGGCAAGAGCTGAATATTTTGGAAAATTTACCATTGGAATGCCAATCAATTCAATGGTAAACTTTCAAGAAGTCTGTCTTGCAGATGGACATTCCTCAAGACCACTGCAGAAGCCATTTTTGTTGCATGGCAATTAAAGGGTTGAAAAACTACAGCCGTACAGTACCAACAGGCAGGTGACCTCGACTCAAACTTTTACTGTATTTGCATTTCCTTTTCCACACTCGGTTTTATGGAACTACTCCCCTCATGTTGCCAGTAGATAACTATACTTTTTATGACACCAATAAAATTGGGCATTTATGGGTGGTTGGAGGGGCAGGTCGCAGAGTGGGTTCCACACCGTAACTCTACTATCATTTATTGGATCAGTTTTGAAACATCATAGGATAACTCGGTCCGAGGAAGAAACCTATCAAAATCAATGATGACCTCAAATCCAGGATGGCCACCAGAGGCCATTTTAAATTTGGTTTGTGGATGATAACTCCATTTTCGGATAAAAGCTCTGCTACTATTTATCGGTCTGGGGAAGAAATAGATACCCTTTGTAGTAGTAGAAACATCCTACAGCTCCAATCAGTTCTTTTTCGCACCCGACCAGTGTCTTGTCCTCGGCCAAAATCTGTAGCACGTGCAGCCATCGTATTCACGTACTGCCACTCACATAGCTCCGCTGTATGTGGCCGTAGTTGCAGGCCTTTGATCTCCTGTTATGTGAAGTAACATTACCCACCAATCGGATTTCCTTTATTTTTTGTTGAGCAATTTCATTGGAATTCACCGGAAATTCATTTATATAAGTTTTGCGAACTTAGCCCAGACATCAAAAGCTTGCAAGCGCAGTACTCATTATGGCAGCAGAGCGTGAGGACTGTGCAATACGACGATGCCTCGTAGCATGCTTAATTAACAGATTTATGTAATTTATTAGTCTCTAGTCATGAAATTTAATAGAATCTGTGGCTAACATGAGTCAGATTTGACTAAAGCTCATGAGCATGTTTGCAATTATTCACCCTTTTATCCCTTTCAACTGAACACTAGAGACCAGATGCCTTTTATTGAATATGCTAGGTCTATTTTGCAGCATTGGCTCCCGGTCAAACGGGTCTCAAAATGTTCAACAAAGAATCAACCTTTGTGCTTTAAAATTATAATTTTGATATTGAATATTTACCTTTGAAATGCCAGCGTCCAAGATGGCCATAGTGGAAAAGCTGTTGAATATTTTGAAACTAATTCAACTGGAAGCTGGCCATAGGCAGCAACAGATCCCAGTCAAATTAGTTTCAAAATATTCAAGACAATATTTCTTAGAACTTTACAAATTTGTCATTTCCACGTGAGGCCAAATCGGCTTCTAACTGAGCTAGCCATTTGAGTGGTCAATTTTGAAATAATTATCTCTTAGTCTGCAAATGGAGATTTTCTGAGAAAATTTAAATTCTCTTGAACAACTGAGGATTAAGATGTTTTTCACAATTAAATGCTCGTGATGTATTAGAAAATTCTATATATGATTTTAATCATTGGCCAAAATTTTTGCTAATCCTGCTTACTATAAGTCAAATTTTAATGTTACTAATTTTTTGACCGGTCCCTTCCTGTGACACCAGCCATACCTAATGAAACCACCACCACCTGCCCTTAGTGTCCATGTCATGATGCTGCCTGTCTACGGTGGTCGTTTAAACACGCTTAACTACTGTTCATTAATTCCTATCACCACTGTTTATTGATGTGTACGTCATGTAAATTTTTAAGATAATTGCATTTTATGCTAAATAGTTCATCAATAGGTTTGTTAATCAAGTGCAATTGCTACATCTATATACATGTATTCATATGTGCCAATATGCTGTTGTTTGTTGTTATGGTATTAACTTATATGACATTAGCTTTTATGATATGGCTAGTGTTTTACATTTATGGCAAAAAAAATAAAGGATTAACATGTGAAATTCATTCAGAAATTAACACTAACCCTCAAATTTGTTCAAGAAAATTTCAATTTTCTATGAGAAAATGTCAATTTTCAGACCAAGAGGCTATTTTTGAAAATTTACCACTGGAATGACTGGCTCGGTTATCGAGCCAGTCATTCTAGTGGTAAATTTTCAAGAATAGTCTTCTCTTGGTTTGCAAATGAGCATTTTTCAAGACCACCGCAGAAGCCGTTTTTGGCTGATATGAATGTTTAAAGGGTAAAGGTGCATTCACAGCAAAATGCTGGAAAATAAAATTGTCAAAATTGTATGCTTTTAGAGGCTTAAATTGTGGGCCTAGATGTAACGAAACGAAATAAATCTTAACATGTGATGATTTTATTACGTATAAATTAATATAATTTTTTAAGTTGTGAAATCGAATCAGACACAAGTCCATAATTCAACTTCGCAATTAAAAAAATCTAAAAAGTTTAGAATTTGATCAATGTTTGTGTTAAACATTAACTATCAATAAGAGCAAACCTCCAAATAAATTGCTTCCAAGGTCTGGATTCCTACTGTAACTAAAACACAGATTAAATTAGTCAAAAGCGACATGTCACTCACTCAGTATGATTTCATTCTGATGGGCAGAATTTCACCAATCACTCACTATGGTGGCCAGTTTTTCACTGATTAAACAATTAGTTCGGAGTAGTTGTCCCTGTCTTGTAATTTGGATTTGAACATCATCACTTACTGATAGTTCATTCATTCTTTTCTCTCTATTTTTCCATTACATTATTTGTCAAGGTTTACCTCAATGTACATAACAATTGTCATTTCTGAACAAACTGAGTAACTGCATATTATTTTTTCCCTAGTAAGATTGTTACGGTCATGACTGCTTTCAAATTTATGTTGACCGTCAACAGCTGACCATCATAAGAATCTTATTCATGATAGAAATACTTCGAAAGCTGTCATAACACTAACACTCAAGTCGGTCAAAAGCAGCTTCTGCAGTCGTCTTTTGAAATTTTGACTTGCAGATCAAGAAGTCCGTTGTTGAAAATTATCACTGGAATGACTGGTTTGATAAGTTTTCATGGACAAATTTGAGGGTTAACCCTTTCACCGACAAACACCTGAAAAAGTAGATTCTTTACGTTATAAAATCTATTCTGTTGAATATTTTGAAATTAATTTGGCTGGAATCAAATTAATTTTAAAATGTTCAATAGTTTTCCTGTATGGTTTGCCTTGAAAGTGATATGAGGAATTCGTCGGTGAAAGGGTTATGAAAGAAAATCTTAATATTTTTCAGTGAATCTTTATTTGCAAGCAAAGGTGGGTTTTTTTACACAAATATTTCACTAGAATGACTGGATCAGGTATCGAGCCAGGCATTCTAGTGATAAATTGTCCAAAGTAGCCTCTTGGCTTGCAAATGGACACTACCCAAGAAAAATTCTGAAAGTGTTTGTGGCTGGCTTGATCACTAAATTCACTAAGCAATCACTGTGTTAGACTACAAAGGTTACTGACTGCAGTACAGTTTGATGTCAGTGCCTAATTTCCTGGATAACTGATGTGAAGCAATTGTAGGACTTAATACAGACAACCTACCGGTAAGATTGTCTGCCACCTTCTCTTGGTAATTTGGATTGTAGTAATATTTGGTCATGATGTTGAATAGGTGTAAAATCAGACTTGCTCGAGAACTTCCTGGTATGTACAGATAGAATATGGTGACTCTGTAACCCTTTAATGGTCAAGCCACTCAAAGGTGGCTCCTGCAGTGGTCTTGAGGAATGTCCATTTGTAGGTGAAGAACTTATTCCTGAAAATTTTACATTGGAATGCGAGTCAGTCCTTCCAGTGGTAAATTCTAAAACAGACTACCGGTAGTCATCTCTGGGCCTGCAAATGGACATTCATTAATCAGATATTTAGATTGTCTTGACCAGTACAGGGTGAAGATATGTTGTTAAACGATTTAAGAAACTGAAATTCTAGTGTAACCTTTTAATGGTCAAGAAAATTCAAACATTTGTTTAATGAATCTCCATTTGCAGATTAATTTTGAAAATTTACTCCTGGAATGACTGGCTCAGCTATAGAGTTAGTTAATGCATTCATGGTGTGTAAATGGACATTTGTCATGATCACTGCAATAGTTATTCTTGGCCGGGTTGACCATTAAGTCTGACAATGATGTACAGCAATAAAACTAACTTGTACTGTACAGATTGTGTGCTTTTCTTATTGTTCTGCTCTCAGTGTTTAACCCTTTAGCCCTAGAATTTGTTAAAAATTTTTTTTTAATTTTTGCATACAAAATGTCCATTTGCAGACCAAGAGAAGACTGAAAATTTACCACAGGAATGACTAGCTCGGTTACCGAACCAGTCATTCCAGTGGTAAATTTTCAAAAATATTCTTCTCTTGGTCTGCAAACGGGCATTTCTCAAGACCACTGAGAAGCCATTTTTGGCTGATATGATGGTTAAAGCGTTAACAAGTTTATGGCAGTAGACAGGCTCCACACAACGCGTAAAGAATCACGAATTAATAATTTAATATTCAAGATTGATCAAGAAAAGTTTTTGTTTGGTCAATAGTAAATTTTGGGGCCAAGAAAAAACAATTTCCACAAATTTACTGCTGGGATGACTGGCTCTGTAATGGCTCCGTTAACAGAGCCAGTCATTGTAGTCATAAATTTTCAAATATTTTCTCTTGGCCTGAAATGGACATTTCTCGAAATCACTTTAAAGGCCAGTTTTGGGCACATTTATTCCATATTGGGAAATAGTGGGTATTGCACGACAGGTTTGGTTCTGTCTCTTCACCACAAGATCTAGGAATCCACATTTTTGGTTTTGATCCAAGAGGCCCAAGGGGCCTGTATGCTCACCTGGAATTATTGGTCACTGACACAACTGAACAATGAGATGACCAATGGAAAAATTTAGCCAGGTGTTAAAATTGGCCCAGTGGTTAATAAGTACTCTTTATATAAGAAATTTATAGAAAATCCAAGCTGGCCAGCAAAAAAGTAAAATTTTGATTGACTCACGGTGACCATGTTTTTGTTCAACATATCAACTTTCTATGGACAAACTTTAATGGCCCTTAGTTACTAATCATATCCCCAAATATCAGCCTGAGCTGTTTAGTGGTACTGGAGAAGTCGTTTTCACAAAAACTAGGTCGTCCAAGATGGCTACCGAAACATTTGGCAAATCAAGTTCCCTTGAACAAACTTGATTCAGCTGTTGCCCAAGATTTTTTTTCATGAGTTTCAAATCGATTCCCCAAACGGTTTTAGAGAAGATTATTAGATGTTTGTAATAATTTGTTTGACAAAATCCAAGATGGCCACTGGCCAAATTGTCCGATCAGCTTACTTTGAACAAACATGGATCTCTATGCCCTAAGGAAGCATTCCACTTCGCAGGTGAGAAAAAGATCAAGATTTTTACCCCAAAAAATTGACCAATCAAAATTCTGGAGCCTACCACCATAGGATCCTTCCAGGCAAATTTGGTTGAAATCGGTGAAACCATTAAGAAGATGCAATATGATGGACTGCCACCATGGCATAAGTTCATGTTGGGCCAGGTGAGCTAATAATGGTTCTAAAGAAAGCATATTCCTAGTGACACACTATCCTGAACTAGATTTCACTGTAATATTGCATTAGCCATGAAAGGTACATGACTTGAGACACTGCACACTAGCATAACCATCAATACCCCCAAATTTGCTGATCATAGATGAGTTTTGAGAACACAGAATAGACAATTTATCTAATGATAACCGATCCAGACGTTCAAGTGAGAAATTTTCAAAAATTGTTTTCTCTTGCCCTGTAAATCGACATTCAATAGGCAGATATTACAATTTTCTTGAGAAAATTTAGCCATTAAAGAGTTAAACTGTTAACTACTTTCTACATGAAACACCTTTAGCGGAAAAATTGTTACTTCATACGAAAAACTGCAAACCAGACAAGAATTTTCTATGATGTTCAGTGAACCATGAAAATGAGGTCTGACCCATGTTTGATACATGACAACATTAGGTTATGATGCATCTTTAAAGTTCTCATCTATTCATAAAAGATATATACTAGCTAAATTTAGGACTATTTGTTCCTTTATGGACACTTTTAGTAACTCAGAATATATCCACCATTTTAGATAGATATATAGCAACTCTGTGATTGACATTGTCAATTATTACTGCCCTAATGACAAGAATCTCTCACTTGACACAATCCAGGTCCCGGACTGCCACTTCCTCATTGCGGGAGACTTTAATAGCCAGTCCCAGAGCTGGGGATACAGAACACTTGATAAACGAGAAGACATTGAAGCATGGCAAGATGAAAAGCACCTTTTACTTGTCAACGATCCCACAGATCAGCCTACGTTCTACTCGCGCCGGTGGCACTCGACAACAACGCCGTACTTGGCATTTTGTACAGAAGACATTCACAGAAAACTCAGTAGAGTGGTCGGATCGCAGTTAGGAGGAAGCGACCACCGCCCAGTCCTCCTCTCTCTTTCTGGAAGTATTTCGACATGTACACCTCAACATCCAAGGTGGAACTACAAAAAGGCAAATTGGAATCTGTTTGGCATTCGTTCCAGTGAACTTACCCAAAATATAGCAGTAGAAGGGAGAAACATCAACAATGTGGTCAAGGAATTTAATTCAAGTATCCTCAAGGCTGCCAACGAAGCGATTCCTCGAGGGTTCAGGAAAAACTATCGCCCCTACAGGACAACAGAACTGCAAGCAGCACATGATAAACTAGACAAGGCCAGAGAAGATGCAGCGGGTAATCCCTGTCATGAAAACCACTTCACGCTACAACAAACTAAAGCCAGGTATCTAAAGACCAAGCTGGAGGCCAAAAGAAGAAGCTGGAGGGAAAAGATGGCAGGGTTTAATTTAGAGACACCACAAAGCTATGGAGACTGACTAAAGCACTGAATGATGAGGGTGTCCGGGGAGAGAAGATTACTCTTGAAGAAGATGGACAAACACTGACAGGAAAGATGGCTGCAGATGCCTTTGCGAAGGCATATGCAAAAGAAAGCAACATTTCTATACCACGGATGCGTCAGAGGTTAGAAAAGAGCAAAAGGAAAGAACAGACCACCAACACTTACGATGCAATGAAAGTTGACATTAGTTTAGCAGAACTGAAGAAGTCTATCCGCCAATTGAAGAAGAAGAAATCTCCCGGGCCAGATGGCATTATGAATGAAATGATCCAACACCTTGGTAATGCATCTCTCCGCAAGTTGCTAGATATCTTTAATCTCAGTTGGACCAATGGAGAGGTTCCTCAGTGCTGGAAGGAAGCCAGAATGACTCCTATTCTGAAAAAAGGGAAGAACAAGACGAAAGTGCTGAGCTACCGTCCTATCAGTCTTACAAGCTGCATATGCAAGACCATGGAGCGCATCATCAACCAGCGGTTGCAGTGGTACCTGGAGTCGGAGAACATTATAGTTTCAGAGCAGGCCGGCTTCAGAAGATACAGGAGCACAGAAGATCAAACAACACATCTCGCACAGGTCATAGAGAACACTTCAAGCCAAGAAGGTGATGTTAGCTGCCTTTATCGATCTGCAGAAGGCATTTGACAAGGTGTGGAAGGAGGGTCTCCTCGTGAAGCTCCGGTGCACAGGCATCGGTGGCAACATGTTCCGATGGACCAAGTCGTACCTACACAATCGCAGAGCTAGGGTGCTGGTGGATGGACAATCTGGACAGAATGTATTGCTGAGACAAGGGGTGCCACAAGGCGGAGTATTATCACCAACTCTGTTCATACTCTTCATCAATGACATTGTAGCAGAGCTGCCCAATGGGATCCAAGCAGCCCTCTATGCCGATGACCTCGTACTCTGGTGCACAGAGGAGTACACAACGACTGCCACGTACAGAATGCAGCTCGCCTTGGACAGAATTACAGCTTGGGCCAATCGCTGGTGTATTACCATCAACAAAGAAAAATCATCAGCCATGCTATTCTCATTGTCCACCAAAACCAAGGTTGGCAATCTGACACTGGGCGGTACTCCACTCGAGTACGAGGACCAGCAGACATACCTGGGCGTCACCTACGACAGAAGATTAACATGGAAGGAGCACATACAGAATGCAGAGGCAAAGGCCAGAAGGAAGCTAAACATCATGAGGAAGCTGGCAGGAACAAAGTGGGGTGCCAATGAAAGGATCCTCAAGACCATCTACATAGGTACCGTACGACCACACCGTGAGTATGGATCCAGCAACTAAATCTCATCAACAGAACCTCGACAGAGTACAAAACCAGGCACTGCGCATCATCACTGGTGGAATGAGATCAACACCAATAGAAAAAATGGAGCAGACAGCAGGCATCCCCCCCACTTAGCAAAGGAAGGGAATGCAAAGCACTGATCCAAGCTGCAAAGTTCAAATCGTTCAGCAACAACCCGATGAAGATCAGGCAAGCACAGCTGTCATCAGGAAGACTTAAAAGATCAAGTTTTGTGAAAGAGACAAAAGCACTTCAAAGGAAACACCAAGAAACGTTGCCAGCACAAATAGAAGACCCAAACCACACCCTTGATCCTCCACCCTGGGAAAACAAACTAGAGAGCATAGCTATTCGCACCACAGTACCTTATCTCACAACCAAAGATGAACACAGTGATGTGAGCAAGAAGGCCCTGACCCTAGCCATGCTGGAAGAAATGTACCCTCAGGAGACATGGATAAGGATCTACACAGATGGATCAGCCAAAGATGCAATTAGGAGCGGAGGTGCCGGACTGCACATACAGTATCCAAACGCACAACATGAGTCAGCTGCAATACCGACGGGCAAACACTGCACAAACTACAGAGCTGAAGTCGAAGCACTGGTTCATGCAGCTAATACCATCAGCAGAACAGCAGACCCTATTGCACAGATTGTCTTTATCTGATGCCCGCTCTGTCATTGAGGCTATCACCAAAGGTAAGCTGCCACAACTTGAAGAAGCACTACAAACCATCAAATGCTTTCGGATAGCATTGCAGTGGATCCCCTCACACTGTGGAGTCCAAGGAAATGAGGAAGCAGACAAGATGGCAAAGGTGGGTGCAGAAGAGAATCAGATAGAAAACATGGTTACCCATAGAGAGATGAAGACTATCATCAAGTCACTCTATAGAACACCTCAATCAGAAGATGCCTACCATCATCTCTCGAGGCCAGATCAGGTGACCATTTTTCGTCTCAGAACTGGACACAGACTAAACCAACACATGTACAGGCGGTTCCACCTTACGACATCGCCCGCTTGTCCTTGTGGAGAAGCAGAACAGACTACAGAGCACATACTTCAATGTTGCAGTACGTATCAGCTGCTGAGAGAAGAGATCTGGCCTTTGTCAACCTCTTTTCTTGAAAAGCTGTATGGGCCTGTGGAAGAACTGCAGAAAACCACAGATTTCATCTTGAGAACGGCTCTCCAAGTGTGATACCAGCGATCAAAAAGAAGAAGATAGATATTCGCGGGCACCATTATTTCAGACTCTATTGTCTTTGCCACTGCGCAATTGTTGGTATAAAACCATTCTCGTAATGCTAGTTCTAGTCATTCTTCTGCTGGCTTCCGCGGTGAGCACAGAGGAAGTGTATAGTGTTGTTCAACAGTAGTTGTATATTTCCGACAACAAATATATGTATAACAAGTTTACTGAAAATTGTTACTGTCTATAGCGGCAACAGCTTTCCAGCCTATTTTTTGTCAATATAATCAGCTGATAATAGATTTGTTATTAGATAAATAGTTGATAACAATTTTGATGAAAATCGTGTATGCAACAACTTTCAATCAAATTGCTCTCAAAATAATCAGCAGGGCAGTCGATGTCATAGACTTGAAGATATTTCGAGCTATTTATTGAGTCATTTCTGACTAAGGCAGCAAAAAACGTTTTTTCTCTGAATAACCAGCCGTTTCTTTTTTTGTTAGCTAACAAGTGCATGCGAAATTAGTTAGGCATATTTGATATACTGAATCGAGACTGTGTCTCAGATATGCTCGAAAATTCTGTTCATTTCATTGTCAATCAGGAGGTAAGCGTATTATTCTATTCACTGCGGGCCTATGCCAGAGGCGATTGTGCACTTGATGGTGGACTGGTTGGTTGAACTTTGTGAATATATTTCACACTGGAATAGCATATCTTACAGGCCTAGGTAATTGGCTGACAAAACGGAAAGATCACTGATTATTTTGAGAAAAAAATGACAACGCTGTTGCTGCCTTAGTTAGAAATCGATGTCAATAAAGGTGCTCGGAATGTCTTCAGAAGGCTTGTTTCATTGACTGACCTGCTGATTATTTTGAGAACAATTTGAAAGTTGTTTCAGCAAAATTGTTATCAAATCTTTATCTAGTTACAATTGTATTATCAGCTGATTATATTGACAACAATTTGACGGAAAGTTGTTGCCGCTATAGGCAGCAGTTTTCAGTAAACTTGGTATACATATAATTGCTGTTACGCACCATTGGAAATATACAACTACTATTGATCTATGCTATGAGCTTTTATGCGCTCAGCAGAAAATGACTAGCATTAGCTTTACGAGAATGCTTTTATACCAACAATTGTGAACCGGTGAAGATAATAGAACCTGAAATAATGGCAACCGCAAATATCTATCTACAGTCCTAGTTAGTTAGTGTCCATAAAGTACCAAATAGTCAAAAATTTAGCTAGGATATATATCTCAAGAATAGATGAGAACTTTAAACCAAGTCTGGTCACAAGTAAATCTTGAAATGACTCCGTTAAAATTTCGAGCACAACTTTTAAACGTTATAATAACAAATGCACCCATTGATAGGCGATGACAAATCCTTTCTACTCCTTTAACCATTAACACACTGATGTCAATATTCTATCTTTTACTGTGTCAATAGCAAAGAAATTGCTGTACATTCTTCAATAATTTTGGTGGCCAATGTTGCTGTATATGACGGCACCATCTTCCACCAAATTTGTTGAAAAATTAACACCAGTTCATCTTTTAATTTATTTTGAAATTTTGACATCTGAGTGGTAAGGGTTAATAAGGAACGCACCAATCGACAAGCAAGGATTAAACCACATGTGCCCCAACAATGGACCAATGAAATAAACTACGAGAATACGTTTATAAGTTACGCTCGGAATCTAACAAGGGAAAGTCAGCTGGAGACGGACACACCTCACAACCCAAGTTTCATACAATTTTCACAAACTAGGAGTTAGTGACAAGATTTTGTGGATGTGTCCCGAAATCAGTCATGAATGACCAATGCAGAAATTATCCTGTCAAGTTTCATCCAATTTTTCTCAACCTGTAGGAGTTGCAGTGACAACATTTTCAGACCATTCGTATCGTAATCCCATGTTTTTCAGTCCCACCCTCTCCCACCATACCAGTCATGCATGACCGATGCAAAAACACTTAACATTAGGCATATATCTGGATGTTGTACAATTAAGTCGTTTCATAAAATTCTCGAGTGATGAGAATCTCGGGATGTACGTAACACAATTTCATGGTCTCCCCCCAAAAAAAACCTGTCATGCATGACCGATGCGAAGCTTAACATTAGGCCCATTTTTGGATGGTCTACTTTGTATAATCATCCATCCAATGTTCGCTCAAACTGTACACGTAGCAGTTGCAGACAGGATTTTTGGGACATACGGAGCGTGGTATGATTAGCATATAATATACAGACTTATGGCGCATATTCAACACAGTATTGCCCGACAAGAAACAATTGTATTTTGTGTGATGTGATTATTTAATTTCAGAAGAAAAATCCTAGAATTTTGCCCCCAAGATGTTTTCTTCTGGCCTCTTCGTGGTCCATAATGCCTCCTGAAGTGGTCAAGACTATGAAGCTGAAATGCAAAAGAACAATGCACTTGTTAGAAATCACACGATATCTAGGATTTCTTTTTTTCACATGAGAGTTAATATATACTTTCACAAAGGCTATTTGATACATGCTAATATATCCAACTGGCTCAATTACACACAGAAATAACAAGAAACCTGCACTCAGATCTCGGCACATATGGAAGACCAACTGTGCATGTGCTGACTGACACATCAAGATATTAAATCCATTTCATAGTAGGCTTGCACAATTATTCGATTAATCCCGATTATTCTTTAAAATATGATCGGGGACGATTACAAAACTAAACAAGCATTCTGTATTGCTTTGCAATACATGTCCCCTACCTGGTGATATAAATCTTTAGAGATTGACAGTCAAACATTTTATCAAAAATTGTCAAAAGCA
>JAVVLW010001618.1:0-14000 GCA_034401795.1 Chaetoderma sp. LZ-2023a | reverse complement strand
TTTCATTGAGTGACATAAACCATTTATATGGCATTAACTTTATAGTAATTAGCATTGCCCTTTTCATATGAGATGCCATTACTCTAATATTCCCATCCATTTGTATGTATCCCTAACTTACTGATCAATAGTATATATTGATGTCATTAGCGCTGAGCCAATCAATCACGGATGGATATAGGCGAATATTCGCACCTCAAGCATATGCGGTTAATAAATAAGTCTGTTGTTATTATAAGTCACAAGTCTAATGAAGTCAGTCACCTGTATAATCAATCAGGTGTACCGCCTCAACGCACAGGTGCCATTCTCACTATTAGATGTATTGATTTCTGATTACACCAAATGGCCCTTGGCATTCTCCATCAGCAATTTCCCTGTTAACCCTATAATTACCAGTACTACATTGTACCTTTAACTCTTGTATTTGTTCAAGAAAATTTTAATTTTCACATAAAAATGTTGATTTGTTGACCAAGAAGACTATTTTTTGGAAATTTACCACTGGAATGACTGGCTCAAATATTGAGCCAGTAATTTCAGCGGTAAATTTTCAAAAATAATCTCTTAGACATTTCTCAAGATCATTGCAGAAGCCATTTTTGACTGATATGAGTGTTTAATGTTAAACCTGTGGGACTGATCTACCCATGTGAAATCATGAGCCAGTAAATTAGGCTATTTTGGCATATTATTAGCTAAATATTAGCTCACTTAGCCTGTAAATTAATCTATTGTGGGATTTTATTAGCCAAATATGAAAGGGATACTAATCTTGTCTCATATGTTGTATTATACTGATCGATAATAGTACATAGATGCCATTCAATTCATTTCGTGTTTAGGACAGTAAGAAATTCCAGTCAAATTAATCTCAAAATATTCAACAGCTTACTTGTATGGTTACATGAGGCTACTTTACCTTTAAATGTCTTAGCCAGGAAATTATGGTATTTTGGGTTTTTATTCAAGCCAACCGTGAGAATTATTCTAAAAAATTAATTAGCGCGTGGGTAGGTCTGTCACTGAACCCTTATCACACTATTGTGTGGCAAAGGTTAGTTATTATATACAGTCAGTCGAAGAAATACTGGTGTACATTTTGGAAACAATGTTGCTGCTAAAAGCTGTTGCTGTCTTAAGATATCAACAACTTTCAGCAGCATCATTTCCAAAATTTACACCAGTTATCATGTGACAGGGAATGGCATTGCTGAATGTGAAACGTCTGTTATTAAGTGGTTAACACCAAAGCAGGCCAAAGGCGGCTTCCACAGTGGTCTTGAGAAATGGTTATTTACAGACCAAAAGAAAACTATTTTTGAAAGTTTCCCACTGAAATATCTGGCATGAGAACTGAAAGCAGTTGCTATCTAATGTTGCTACAGCAATGGGTTATAGATAATAGTTTTAATAATATTTGTGCTAGAGATAACCCATTAACCCATGAAATATCAGTATATCAATGTGATGACGACTATACAGGAAGGATGTTGAATATTTTAAAACAAATTTACTGGAACCCATTGCTGTCATAGGCAGCAAAAGATCCCAGTCAAATTAGTTTCAAAATATTCAACCGAGTATTCCTTACAATATAAAGAATTTGATGTTTCTGGTCTGTAAGGGTTGTTAAAAATAATGTAGATTTTTGCTTATTGAGGTCCATTTAAATACAGGCCAAGAGAAGATGAGTTTTTAAAATTTGCCATTGGAATAACTGACTCGGTTATCTAGCCAGTCATTCCACCGGTAGGTTTTCAAAAATAGCCTTCTTGGTCTGCAAATGGACATTTCTCAAGAGCACAGCAGAAGCTGTTTTTGGCTGATATGAGTGTTAAAGGGTTAACAAGCAGAATACACAAGCTAGGAAGTGAATAGGCAAAGCTGGTGATTCAACATTGGTTTATGGGCGGCTTACTGGAATAATCCATATTTTATCCACCAGGTAATCTTGCTAGCTTTAGCAAAACTCCCAAGACAAAGTCATTTATTAACTCTTTAACCCTGAGAACCTGTATTAACCTTTTAACACTCATATCAGCCCAAAACGGCTTCTGTAGTGGTCTTGAGAAACGTCCCTTTGCTGACCAAGAGAAGATGATTTTTGAAAATTTATCACTGGAATGACTGGCTCGATAACAGAGCCAGTCCTTCCAGTGGTCAATTCTCAAAAATAGTCTTCTCTTGGTCTGAAAATGGACATTTTCTAAGAGAAAATTGAAATTTTCTTGAAGAAATTTAAGTGTTAAAGGTTGAAAGCTCCACTGCTCAAGGTAGCTACACAGGGACTGAATATTTTGAATAATTGTTGTTTCATAAGACAGGTGGTCACTTTGTGATGGACCTGTGATAAGAGTGCCACCTGTCTGTAATTCAGATTACAAAATTCTGTCCATTTTGAATGATAACTGGTGTAGATTTGGGAAACAATGTGACCGTAAACTCTTTGGGTTTATGGCAGTAACAGCTTTCAGCAGCATTGCTTACACTTTGTAGCCTTTCTTCTAGTGACTCCATTACAATCAACCATTCTATGTCAGTGAGATAATGGCTTAACTCTTTAATGGTGACATTGGGCCAAGAAAATCAAAATATTTACTTGGCGGGTGCCCACGTGCCGGCCAAAGTGATGGTTATTTTTGAAAATTTACCATTGGAATGACTGATTCAATTCCTGGAATGACTGGCTCGGTTATCGAGCCAACCATTCTAGTTGTATTTTAATTCTCAAAAATTGCTTTCTCTTGACCTGTAAATGGACATTCCTTAAGACCACTGCAGAGGCCGGTTTTGGTCGGATTGACCTTAGGGTTAAACAAGCCTGACTGGTAACAGGCTGAGTTACCCTACATTAACTGTCTGCCTGCTGAATTACTGCAGACTACATTTTCCATGTGTTTTAACTCTGAACCTGCTGAATATTTTTAAAACAATCTGACTGAAAGTTGTTGGTGGCTAAGCCACCAACAACTTTCAGCCAAACTGTTTTCAAAATATTCAGCAGGTCCAGAATTAAACTCCATGGAAATTATTGTCTTGTGGCTTGCAGCAGTGGGACAGTTAATTGTGTAGGTCCACGTAAGCATACATATAATTATTTTAATGACGGTTTTAGTGAATGTTGTTGCTTTCTAAAGCAGTTGTCGACCAGTTCCCATATTATTATTATTATTATACCTCAAAACCAAAATTTTGGGAATTTGCGATGAAAATGGCTAAATTGATTATTGATTTTATAATTTCCCTCACCCTCTCTCCATGTCTACTTATCAATCGTCCCAGTAAATTCCTAATAGCTGGTATTTGTGTTGGACAGATCAAGGTGTCTATAGTCAGATATAAGCCAAATCTTGGTCACTAAAACAATATCAGATTATTGACTGTGAACTTAAAGCACAGTTTTCACAAAGATGGTTTATTTCTACAAAACATTCTGGTTTCCAAAGCTAACACACGCCAAGCCAGAACAACTTGACACAAATAGTTACATGATTTCATCATATCAGCTATTAGTCTTAAATGCTATGTGACGGTGAATTTGACTGATGCGGCTAATCGCCTCATCCAGACTCATCCTATGTCTTTTAAAGCACACTTTAACATCTTATCTTACTGAATCTGATGATAACGTGTCACCATTTAATCTTCAGTTCTTTGCATTCTGTGTGAAATTTATTACAAAGTCGTCCTGTAGGAGGGAGAGGGTATTGCATTCACGTGCATGCATGCGTTTCCATGCCCATGCACGCACACACGCACGCACGCACGCACGCACGCACGCACGCACGCACGCACGCACGCACGCACGCACGCACGCACGCACGCACGCACGCACGCACATTAAATGTCTCGCCTGTCTGTTTTGTCACAGCTACCTTGAAGTTTGACCTTGTGACCTCAATGTCATCATGCTGCATCATCACCTAGATTTATAGCTAAGCATGTATCAACATTTAGTTTCAATAGAATTGACCTGATATATAAACTGAGAAGCATTGCTAAGCGCAAAGAATTAATGTTGAAAAAAAGAGTTTTTTATCAATGTCACAGTGACGCTGACCCTTTGACCTTGTGACCCCATTATCATCATGCTGCTTCCTAACAGTAAGGCAATCACGTAGCCAAGTTTAGTTGCAATAGGATTAACTGAAACTGAAACATAAGCTGAGATGATTTGCTAAGCGCAAAAACTTATCATTGTTGACTCCACCGCGGCCATCATCGGAAAAGTGATACATAGGTCTTGCTTTCTGCTTTCGCAGGTGAGACAAAAACTACTGATGCGATTCGACTGGTAAAGGATCTTAATATGAAAGGGGAATTTACCCATGATACAGATCAAAACTTGGATCCAGGAGCAGATTAAATTCTAGATCTATGGATAGCTCAGAAAGAGTGTGACTATAAACTAGGATTCCACAACTTTGGTCATAATCCGGAAAATCTGAAATAATCCGGAAAATCTTAAATAATCAGGAAAATCAGGAAAATTCCAAAGTTACAAAGTTAGGATTTGCAATCTCTGCTCAATCTCTGCTTGGTATTAATCCTTTAACACTCCTATCAACCAAAAACAGATTCTACAGTGGTCTTTAGAAATGTCCATTTGCAAACCCAGAGAAAACTATTTTTGAAAATTTAACACTGGAATGACTGGCTCGGTTATCAAAAATAGTCTCTTGCTCTGCAAATCGAAATTTTTCTAAGGGAAAATTTAACTTTTCCTGACGATATTCAAGGGTTAAAGGGTTATAGTGTGTCTCAGAATACCACCTGTCTATGTGATGGTGAATTTGAGTGATGCAGCTAATCTCCTCATCCAGACTCATCCTATATCTTTTAAAGCACACTTTAACATCTTATCTTACTGAATCTGATGATACCTTGTCACCATTTAATCTTCAGTTCTTTGCATTCTATGTGAGTGATGTCTGCTTGCACAATCTCTGCAGATTACATATTCCATAAGCTTCGCTCTGGATATGGTGAATATTTTGAAAACAATTTAGCTGGAAATTGTTGGCGGATATGTTGTGGACTCTTATATACACGATCACGCTCAGTGCTTCTGAACTTGGTCACTTTACACTATGCTTGATGTCTGTATCAGTATCATGGCCAATGATTTATGTTGATAGAATTAAATTGCATTTTATAATATGAATTTCAAGGCTATTGAATTCTCTTTCTTTAATTATAAGTTACTATGCACAGCGGATCTGTATTTTCCGCCTGGCTGGAGTTTATTAGTGCAAGCTTCATTAGGATTTAATTACTGTTACCTTTATTATTAAACTAATTAGTATTGACACCTGTGTTAATGATTGGTTCACTGGCGGGGTGGGGGGGGGGTGTTGTAGTAATGGAAGTGACATGTGACTCTGTGTGTAGAACATGAAAAAATGTGTTTACCTGACAAAATTGAGTGATTAAAATCAAGGCGTTTATGTGAGGGGGTCTTAAGAAACATCAATTTGAAGACCAAGAGAAGATTATATTTGAAAATTTAACACTGAAACCACTAGCTGTACAAGCCAGTTATTCCGGTCATAAATTTTCAAAAATAATTTCTTGATTATCTCACAGTACTTCTTTAACCCTTTAATGGTCAAGCCGGACAACAGCCTCTGTTATGGTCTTGTGGAATGTCCATTGACAGGCCTGGAGAATAAAATTTTTGAAAATTTACCACTTGAATGACTGGCTCGATAACTGAGCCAGTCATTCCAGTGATAAATTTTCAAAAATTGTATTCTCTTGGCCTGTTATTGGACATTTAATAGGCAGATGTTTAAATTTTATTGATCAAATTTGACCATTAAAGGTTAATCCAATATGGGTTGACATTTGATGAAATCTTGAGAATTTGTATGTACCTTAGTAACTAAATTATACAGTCTTGTCTAGAAATAGACGCATGCTGTGGTACATCTCACAAGAGCATGTCACATTGATAATGATCTTTCGAGGATATACAATTCCAGGAAGTTAATTTAATCGATTAACACAACAAACCAGGGCGCAATAAATTATTAGTAATGGTATTGTGGTATTTTGTTGAATATTTTGCAGTATTTTTACTAGAAGACGTTGTTGTCTTAAACGACAACATTCAAAATATTCAACAGCTGATTTCAAATTGACATACTGGGATATGGGTGATGATGGGTTAAGCACGCTCAGAAAGTTAGTTTGATTATATATTGTGCTGTTATTTAAGTCACAAACAATGGTGTACATGTTTTTAACCCTTTCATGGTGAAGCCAGCCATAGGAATGTCTATTTGCAAGACCAAGAGAAAGCTATTTTTGAAAATTTACCATTGGAATGACTGGCTTGGTTATTGCATCAGTCAGTCCAATTGTAAATTTTCCAAAATAGTCATCTCTTTGTCTGAAAATATACATTTCTCAAGACGGCGACAGAAGCCTGTTTTGGTCAGCTTGAGTGTTAAAGGCTTATCAGCATATGATGTTGAAATAAGGTGTCAGATATTCTTGGAACTGGCACATAGTGACACCATTTTCAAATTGGGTGGTAACGATATAGGCCTAAGGTTAGATCCTGCGCCACAGCACTTATGCATATTATGTAAATCGACAATGCAAAATGGGAAGAATACACCTAAAATTTTGTCATTGATTTCTTAGTGTGGTTTTTAGCTTTTCTAGTGATGATTGTGTAAAACAGTTCACCCACATATCTATTGACAAAGCATGAAGCTACGGAAAATGAAGATCCACTTCATGGCAGTGAACCATGGATGAAAAGCAAAATCCTGGCAAAACCTAGACAGTGCCGTTAATTTAATTAATTGTACATTAATTTGTCCTGACTACTGATTAACCACTTGGCCTAAATTTAATCACAACTGGTGCGAAGGACCCTAGCCTTGTCATAGGCTTCAGACAAACTTGTTCAGTCCTTTTTTGTTGCCATCCTATAATTCTGAAGATTCCCAGGAAATATATTGAGAGAGAGAGAGGGAGAGGGAGAGGGAGAGAGGAGAGGAGAGAGGAGAGGAGAGAGAGAGAGAGAGGAGAGAGAGAGAGAGGGGGGGGAGAGAGAGAGAGGAGAGAGAGAGAGAGAGAGAGAGAGAGGAGAGAGGAGAGAGAGAGGAGAGAGAGGAGAGAGAGAGAGAGGAGGAGAGAGAGAGAGAGAGAGAGAGAGGAGAGAGTGAGAGAAGAGAGAGAGAGAGAGGAGAGAGAGAGAGAGAGAGGAGAGAAGAGAGAGAGAGTCATTACTGCTGGCCAGATTTTAACCAGAAAATGGCTGTAAATGCTATTACAGGTTAACGCATTAGGATTTAATTTACAAAGATTAACATTTTTTTCTGTAGCTATATCTTATAATGCAGGGTGTGTAGTAAATCATGTGTGTGTAATTGTGTATAAAGATTGTTGAGTGTTCATAGCTTATTATAATAGCAAATTTTCTTTAACAAATCCGAGGGTTAAAGGGTAATGGCCCAATTTATTGATGAAACGTGGTCACAGATTACATTATCACTGAGTTCTAATTTTGGATCAGAGTGGGATTTTTAAAATTATTTAACGCAGCTTAATAATAGCTTCTTCATTGTTCATTTGTTTTGGCTACATTCTAAATATTTATAAGATTTTTCAGATTTCTAATTTTGTATCAGAATGGGATTTAAAAAAATTATCTAATGCAGCTTAATAATAACTTCTTCACTGTTCATTTGTTTTTGCTACATTCTAAATATTTATAAGATTTTTCAGATTTTCAGATCCTAACCAATGTTGTGGAATCCTCACTGTATGTTCACACCCATTCTTGTGTTGAAACTTGAGGTAATTTGGACTAGTGTTTTTCAAGGCATCCATAGATCGAGAATTATTCACGCACACATACCAGAATGAAATTCCCTCTCCCCAGTGCATGGCGAGGGTTATAAAGTACACCAACAAGCCCTTGCTTGAATATTAAAAAAAAATTTTAATTGCTCAATAAAAAATGTACAATTGCATAATGTCTAATATAACACACCCAGGGAAATCATCAGAAAATTCTAGATTTATTTAGAATATTTATTATTATTTGAATGACACATTCTTCTCACAATGTAAACTGTAACCTCATACTCATTTATCTTCTGTAGATGTCTGGCAAATCCGCAATGATTATACCAATATTGAATAAGTACACCGCTTAACACTCTAACACTAATATCAGCCAAAAACGGCCTCCAGTGGTCTTCAGAAATGTCCATTTGCAGACCAAGAGAAGGCTATTTTTGAAAATTAACCATTGGAATGAGTGGCTACCATGTCTAGCGTGAAAATGTGTTCTATTTTCGTGTTAGTGTCTATTACCACTTACCGACTTAGTCGTTTTAGAGAATCGATTTTTCTTGTGAAATATAAACATATATGTAATAGAAGTAGTGAATATTTGAATTTAAACAATTTACATGTTATTAGAATCTGCAAATATGCGATTTTTGGTAATTAATTTCACTTACCTTAACACACACACCCCTCACAACCCCACCAGGTCGTCACCCCACCCCGTGTCTAGCTGGTAAAAATCTGTTTTGGGAGTTCTGATATATATACTTACATAAAGCAATCACAAAGCTGGATCATTTTGCTCACAAAAATTTGGGCAATATTTCTAATAAACGCGGAGCACATAGGCTCATACAGTATACAGTAAATAATATCTTGATACACTGATTCAATACAATTAGGTATATATATGAAACCTCAATTACCCCTTAACACTCGAGCCAGACAGAAATTCAAACCAAAATCACAGATCTCTCACATGTCACCCATTCAGGGTAAGATTCACACATTTGTCTTCAATCTCACTCTGTCACACAAATACATGCAAATCTCTTGTCATTCAAATATAATCCTTATAATGCAGTATTTACTGTAAAACGGAGAATTTCATACCTCAATCATCAGATTATCTGACCAGAAACTGTTGTTGGGTAATCATGACCTTCATTTTAAAGACTCCCTGGACCCACCACTTGAGGGAGGGTGACACCAAAAATCTTACTTTTAAGGTTTTGAAAAGAGCTCTTGAATCATCAGCTACCAGCTTCACCCAGCAAAGATGTTGCATGTTTGGCCATGTGCTAATTAAGGATGCCCGAAAACACACCTGCCCAGAGAGCCTTGGAATTCATCCTACTGGGAGCAAATCATCCTCCTGGGAGCGATTAAGTATAAAAGGGAGTGCCAAACTGAGCACTGGCATTCAGATTTCGATCCAACCTGATCAAACGTCAGAAATGGAAGGAAGCCGAGATCAGTTGTACAGATTCAATTCAATATAAAGCCAGGGCTCGGCCGTCATTACATAAAGCTGTTAAGCATTCTGCAAAGCAACCTCAAGAAAACAGGACTCAGTACACTTGGATCAAGAATGAACCTGAGGAAGACGAGGATTTCAGCTGAGGACAAGACACAGTGGTCAAAAGCGAAGAAGAACTGATTGCAGCTGTAGGATGTTTCTGCTACTACTCCGGCAGAATACAGTACATCCTATTCATATAATGGTTCAACAATATAGTTATTTTAGGTTTGGTACTGTGTAAACCATGGAAAGCTGGTCACTCTGACATACTTTTGATATTTAGTAGAATTTGACCAAATTTGATTTGCGTGTTACCCAATAGGGCCAATACCCATATGGTTACGGATTGTTAGTCGCCATTTATATTGGGATCTTTCCCTGATGGGCTAGGGGACAGGGTCATAAGTTTAAAGTTGGTGAAAGCATTGGTATTTGCGATGGCACTCCCATTGATTGGTCATTCTAGTTGCAGTCCTACTGGAATAGCTGGGGATACTTATTTTCCTCTGCAACATGCACATATATGTCTGCCTGCCTGCCTGCCTGCCTGCCTGCCTGCCTGCCTGCCTGCCTGTCTGCCCGCCCGCCCATCTGCCATCCATCCATTCATCCATCCATCTGTCCATCCATCCATCCCACATATGAGTCAATCTGTGCAATGATGTCATGCTGCAATAAAGAACCCCTGTACTCTGCAAGATTCAAAGATTTTGTGTAATATTAATTGTGTGTCTTCTTATAAAGGTATAAAATTAAAATCTTTGCTATGAAATTGTCCATTTGCAAGGCAAGGGAAGACTATTAAAAAAAATCTTTAACTCAAATAACTGTCTTGTTTATCGAGCTAATCATTCAAGTGATAACATTAAAAACATAATTTTGTCATGGCCTGCAAATGAGCATTTCTAAAAACCACTGCCAATTCCTGGTTTACTCCCATTGATCATCAAAGGGTTAACATAAGTTGGTTAGTCATTCATTATTAAGTCAGTGTATGATACAAATGGACATTGCTCAAGACAACCGCAGAGGTACTTTTGACCGGTTTAACCGTAAACGGTTAATGGAGGTATCCATCTCTATCTATGCCACACCCATTTCTAGCTAAGCTCTGCCTACTTTGAGTGTGTGTTGGAATCGATCTATCTAGTTTAAGCCCTGAATTACAAAATCCCAACTTAACCCTTAAGGTAAATATACTGGTAAGCTTTTGAATATTTTGGAACTATTTGAGTGCGAGCTGATGCTGCCTATAGCAGCAACAGCTCCCAGGCAAATTAGTTTGAAAATATTGAACAAAGTGTTTGTTAAATTGTATATTCACCAGACACACAATTTGTACATTTTCCTGACATTTTGCAACTTTGCAACTATATTATCTCATTACATAGCAAAGATTTTAATTTGATTATGAAGTCAGATAATTAATGAGATGATTGATTATGACGTCAGCTACTTGAGAGAGCGATCATACCCAGTGTTTGCTCTTTGTTAATGGGAGTTGGCACATCATACAGTGACTCCAATGAATCGGATCGATTCATGGCCGAGTTGCAAAGTTGTGTCCCTGATATGAGCAAGGCACTTCATTCTATATTGTTCCAGTTTATCTGTCTGTAATGTAGGTATCGGTGAGGGCAGTGCCTCCAATATGGAATGTAAAATTGATTTAGTGCCTATTATACAACAGTCTGGCTGTATGCTCATAAAGGGAATTGAGATTGTGAAGGAATGAAAATAATTAAAGCCCAATGACCAGGGGGGTAAATTGGAAAGTTGGCTGAGGGTTCAAGTGGAAGTAGACTATTAAAACCCTGACTTAACCCTTTAACTCTCAGACTTGTTCAAGAAAATTAATATTTTTTCATAGAAAATGTCCATTTTCAGACCAAGAGACCACTGTTTTTGAAAATTAACCACTGGAATGACTAGCTCGATTAATCAGCCAGTCATTCCAGTGGTAAATTTTCAAAAAGGTATTCTCTTGGTCTGCAAATGGACATTTCTCAAGACCATTGCAGAATCCAGTTTTGGCTGATATGTGTCTTAAAGGGTTAAACCTAAACCAATACCTATATACAGTCATTCAACTGTTATACCATATATAAGCATTATATTCTCCCTTTGTTGTTATTTTAATAATCACACATTTTTTGTAGTGTAATTTTTATTTTGTAAAAAAATATAAACCTGTCAAAAGCAACTGTTTTTACTTTCTCTTATATCACAAAATGTGTGACATGCATGGCTGAACAGCGGCACTATAGAGTAAGCAGTTTGTGAGGGCAGTCAACCATGCAAGATGGATTTCCTAATGCAGATGATAAAACATGTATTAACCCTCTCCCCGAAAAATCCCTGGAAAGTACATGTTTTACGATATAAAACTTATTCTGTTGAATATTTTGAAATTAATTTGACTGGAAGCCATTGCTGCCTTAGGCAGCAATGGCTTCCAGTCAAATTGATTTCAAAATATTTAACCGTTTTTCTGTATGGTTTTCTTGAAAATGAGATATGGGAATTCATTGGTGAAAGGGCTAATATACACCTTAATTGTGTGATATTTACATGTGCATTGTTATGGAATAATTAAAATCTCTGTCTGGGTTTAATGAGGCTGTGGAACCCGACCGTGTATGGATTATATACATGACACATTGTATGAATTGTATGCCTCTACTATTTAATAAACATACTGTTGAATATTTTGAAACTAATTTGACGAGGTGCTGTTGTTGCCATAGGAAACAACAGCACCCCATCAAATTAGTTTCAAAATAGTCAACAGCTTACCTGTATAGTTTTCTGGAAATTGATAGTCATGAAATTCAGAGATCGATCGATCCCAACACGAGCGAGATGTGGGTGGAGCTTAGATAGAGATGGGCGGGGCATGGCTAAAATTGGAAAGGTCCCTTGTCAAAGCTGCCTTAGTCACAACTGTAGCTTGTGGCACTTGTTTTTACATGGCTGACCATGCCATTCAAAGCCTATGGTCGACCATGGTTGACAATCATCATTTAAATGAGCCAGGGGATTTCGGGGTTAGAAGAAAAATGTCTGCAACATTGTTACCAGAATCAAAATGAGCCATCAAATAAAGGGAAATAGAGGGATCCGATATGTCGCTCAAAGTATCTGATGTCGTAATCAAATATTTTGTACACGTTAGCTGACTATTAAAATGACATAGCTCTATCACAAAAATCAAAAAGTCTGTCACAAAAGTGTATAAATTGTGTAAAAAGGTCTGATGAATATACAATTTAATAAACATTCTATTGAATATTTTGAAACTAATTTCACTTGGAGCCATTGTCGCCATAGGCAACAGCAGCCCCCAGTCAAGTTGGTTTCAAAATATTCAGCACCCTTCCTTGCCTGTACAGTTAACAGGTACATTGAAATTTAGATTCTAGTATTTAGATTTCAAAGTTTCAAATCGATTCCAATACATGTACAAAATGCGCGGAGCTTAGCTAGAATTGGGTGGAGCATAGCTAGAAATGGATCCCTCTATTGAACATAGGACAATTCAAATTTGAGCTAAAGTTAATGGTAGATCAGCCAAAATCGTGCCTCTATTAGTCTTGGCAAATCTCTATTTGTAGAGCAAGAAAATACTATTTTTGAGAAGTTATCATGGAAATGACTGGCTCGATAATGAAGCCAGCCATTCAAGTCTTATATTTTCAAAAATACTCTTCTCATGATGTGCAAATGGCCACTGATTAAGCAGAAATGTATATTTTCTGGACCAATCTTTCTCCTTAAAGGATTAATCAATTCATGGAAAAAACAAAACAAGACCAGAAAATCACAAGATGGTAACTCCTTAGTATTGAACCTTGTAGTCAAATCACATAAACAGTTTCTTAGACTGATCAGTCACTGGTAGATAGACAAGTAAACAGGCAGAGACACACACAATGGATGAATCTGATCAGTCGATTAGGTATATGACATCATAATAAATTGTCACGTGTAGGCCGATATCACAATCATAATTGACAGAAATACTCCATCATGGACCTGGAATAGTCCATGGGTTTGATGAATTGTATATGTTTAGCATTTAATAAACATGCTGTTGAAGATTTTGAAACTCATTTGCAGCAACAGTCCCCAGTCAAATTTTTTGCAAAATCATCAGCAGCTGTATAGTTATCATATATCGGGATTCCGGGAATTTAGGATTCAAAGTATATAAATCTATCTGAACATGAGCAAATCATGGGCGGAACTTGGTTAGAGATGTGCGGAGCTAAAAGTAGATTCATCCATAACAGTACCCTCTCCGCCACTCTTCCATCCTCACCATCTCCTCAAAGGTCAACATTACATAACAATCATTGACCACAAAAGCAAAAGCAAACTTAGTCATAACATTTAGTTACATTACATTCTTACACTAACACACATTGCATAGAGCACCAAAAAGTTATCCATTTATACAAAACAACTGTGACACGTCATAGTTGCAACTTCCGGTAGAATTGTCAAAAATGTAAAAAAATTTGACTGACTTACCACATTACTGGCAAACCAACCAAATTATGCCAGTTGACTTGTAACTAAGACATACGGGCACTTAATGCTAAATTGTTTGGCATCGGAAATGTCCTTGTTTATCTAGTATTAAACAGAAAGTAATTTACAA
>JAVVLW010001609.1:0-14000 GCA_034401795.1 Chaetoderma sp. LZ-2023a | reverse complement strand
CCAGATCTTCTTCTTCTTCATATTTCGTTGCATTAACTGACGCATTGTGTCTTGCAGCAGAGATCTCTAGGGCCGCGCCAAGCCGATATTTCATCTCCTGTCCTGCCCAGTGTTTGTCAAGTCTTGCTTCAAAGGCCTTTACAGTTGGCACACTAACAACTTCTTCTGGCAGACTATTCCATGGATCGGCTATTCTGATACAGAAGTTGTGTTGCCTTAGCTGACTGTTTGCCCTCATCTTATACATTTTTAGATGGTGTCCTCGAGTTGCAGAATCTCTGAGCGGGATAGTTGGGCGAACCTCACGGTCATATATGCCTCTCAACATCTAGAATGCATCAATCATATCTCCTCGCAGTCTTCTGTAGGTCAGTGTGGATAGCTTCAGCTTCTGCAGCCTCTCTTCGTAGCTCAGGCCCTGGAGCTCAGGGATAAGTTTTGTAGCCCTTCTCTGGACGTTCTCGACTGTCACCAAGTCTTTCTTCCTATGTGGTTACCACACTGCAATTGCGTACTCGAGATGAGGACGAACTAGTGGCTTGTACAACCATATGAAGCTATCTAAGTATATACATGTAAATGATCTTCGAATCAGTCCCATTATCTGAGTTGCCTTGTTGACTTTTCACTTATGTGCTCTTCGAAGGACAATATTGCATCAATGGTCACACTTAGATCCTTTTCCTTGTCGACATTAGCTAAAGTGTGTTATGGGTCGTCCCCTTGATCTCCTCTCATGTGGCAATTTCTTACTTCTTCATGTGATTTCCTTCCCACTGTCATGAGCTTCCACTTATGGGGATGGACACGTAATAGCCACATGTCAGACCAGTCTTGCAGTCTGTACATATCTGCTTGCAGTTTTATTGTGTCTTCGGCACTGTTGATTTGACGTGCTACTCTTGTGTCATCCGCGTACATGTAGGTTTCTGATGAGAGTAATTCGTTCACTCTGACTCTTTGCTTCCGGTTGGACAAAAAGGATGTTATCCAGTTGTACACATTGCCAGCGATTCTATATCCCCTTAGTTTGGTCATAAGTCGTTGATGTGGAACCGTGTCGAACGCTTTCATAAAGTCGAAATAGATTACGTCGATGTTTCCTCCGTTATCGAGTTGCTCTGTCCAGGAGTCTCGCACTTATAACAGTTGCAGTGTGGTCGATCTTCCCGCTATAAATCCGAACTGCTTTTCACTGAAGAGTGAGTTCCTCTTCATATGGTCTATAACATATAGTTTCTGATAATTGTCTCAAGAACGTTGCATAATATACATGTTAGGCTGACTGGTCTGTAATTGATTGCTGCCTTTCTGCTTCCTTTTTTGAATATAGCTGTGATATTGTCCGTCTTCCAGTCTGTTGGTACTTTGCCACTGCCAAGGGACGTGTTAAAAATTATTGACAACGGTCTACTTAATTCTTCATGCATCTTCACCAATGTACGTATATACTCAGAAAGTCTTCATCAATACGTAGATCGTACGTCTCGCAAGACTGATTCTTTCCTGGACATTTATTTGCAACTCTGCTCTCGTTGACCCCGTGATTCCTAGGTGTACAGTTTGATCTTCATTCCGAGACACGTTGCGAAACTATTTGAGATTAAAGGTTCTTCGTGTTCCGGGTTTTATACATGTCTCAAATTTATTGACAGCATTGGAGAAAATTTCCAATGTATAATTAGCGGCATAATGGTGTATAAATTGTTGCACATCTAGGTTTTCTTCCGAGTATATACGTACATATTTAGTTGAAATGACAACTAACGTTACCTTTGGTGGTAGTTTGTACTTATCACTTTATTATGTCGTTGTAAATGAATGCGCGAATTGTAAAATTTCCCCATGAGCATTCAGTGATAACCGCCATCTTGTTTATTTTCGTATTGTCTCTGCGTAAAAGCCACTGTGCTTTTGCTTGTATAAAGAGTAATCGTGCTTAGAAATCCCTGTTCCAGGCGCGATCCCCTGATTGCAGGGGCCATCCGTTGCAGAAATTGGGCGCATCGCAAGCAAACACGTTAAGGTAACGGAAGTGGCCAAGAATCAGTCGACGCATAGTCGAACGGTCACTTCTGAATTGGATTCCGCGATGATGAACCATGAAAATGTAAACAACAAGCAAGAGACTGACACTTTGGTAGAAGAGGAAGAAATGGATACGAGAGAAGGTGAGCACCTTGTTGAGACAATACATTTTTTAATAATTTTATAATCATAATAATCATAACATGTACAACTTTTTAGCACATTGTATCCTATTATCAGCTAATTAAATAAATTTGGTGATGAGCTACATTATGATTATCTAACAGTCATTTTTTGATTACATGGTTTGTCTAGAGCTCTATAATTATAGTATACAGAATGTTGAATAAATAGTTTATCTAGTCTGGTTTTAAAACTATTTAGAGATGGAGCTTCAACAACTTCAGGCGTCCGGGAGTTCCACCAGTCTATGACACGGTTAGAGAAAAGCTTTGTCTAAGTTATGTATTTGCTCTTGGTTTTAGTAATGTAAATTTATGACCTCTAGTTCTCTTTCTTGGACGGATAATTAGAAGTTTTCTAGAGTCCACGGTATCAGAGTTGCCCTTATGCGTCCTTTTGCGCGTATATATACGCATAAAGATGGCAGAGGGACGCATAAAAATGAACCCTCTGCGTCCCCGAGGTGTAACGGAAACTGGTAACTTTGCGTTCGCTTAATTATCGATTATATTATCGTGTGTGTATATTTATTTGTGCATGTTTTTACTTTAAAAAATATACCTAATGTATTGTGTTCAATAAAAACAGACTTTCTGCGTTGTTTAAGACTATGATTTGTTGTATGTTTTCTTGCACAACTCAAAGTTGTTAATGCCCATAAATTAGATTCAACCGCCAAAATTAATTGTAAACACAATCCCCAGATCATCCTTAGTATTCCATTTGATCTAAATTTTTTATAAATAATGAGTTTACAAGTCCGATGTCAGTCGCCTTGTTTGGCCTACAAATTGCAAAACTACCCGCCATGTTTCTGTATATTGTGCTAAACGTCAGTGTGACGTATTTGATTGGGTAACAGCGGAATTTCCCTCTAGCGGAACTCACGCTTGAGAAATCCAATACAACTGATCAAGCGTATACAAACGTGTCTGGGCGTCTTAACCCTTTCACAGCTCAGAACATTGGACAGATCAGATCACAAAGTTGTTATCACTAATATGCTGAATATTTTGAAATTAATTTGCGCATGCCTACTTGCCTAAAGCACGACTAACAGGCAAAATATTGTTTTCTATTTACATATCAAAATATCTAAATGGATGAAGGAACATATGGAAGATATTGTGATATCTTTTACATTTGAATGGCCATTTGACGGATTAGCGGCGGTGTCTTTGTATTGCTGTTTGAATAACGGTATCAATACGCGCTATACGCTGTCTTTTATTTAGTAATAGCGGCTGATTGATTGACTGATGGATTAGTGTTTATAATATTTAACAATACTCGATCGTTAGGTGTTCCCAATTTATCAACTAAAAAGCTCATCCCAGCAGCGATGTTCAACGATATCGTCGATCTCCAGGTAGGCATACGTTAAAATATTGATTTTTTCCAAACAGCGTATAGTTCAAAGCTCCCAGATACAAGCGTCGTTATTGGATACATGCTAATGCGTTATCTATGCTTCAACCAATCAGCAATCGCGTTACATAGTTCCTCCCTATGAATTAGGGATATTCGGTTATTGGCTGATATATTTTCACTAATTACGCAGTTTAATCTGATTTATACAGATAATTTTTTGATAAATTATTGTTTCGTCTGATTTTAGCTTATGTATTCCACTATATTTAGAGGTTCCAGTTACATTATAAAAAATATGCGCGCATTATATCGAAGAAGGTTAAGTCATCCTTGAGAAAACTCGCCCCAGACACTCGTAATTTTTCAATTCGTCCAAAGTCAAGTCAGGGTTTAATAGAAAAACTAATGCAGTGGTCTTTGCTAATTACTAATGTAGTGGTCTTTGGAAATGTTAATCATACAAGGGTGTCAATATAGGTTGGTTGGTTTATCAGACAACAAACAAGTACAGTGCTTTAAGTTATTGTTTATTGACATGCAGTTCAAATGTTATTAGTTAAATATACAAGGGCCATTTCAATAGATAAATTTTAGCAACCATTGTAGATCACAGAATACATATTTTTGAAAATTTACCACTGCATAGTTAATATTCTCTATATATACATTGACAGTATTTACACAATGTCATAACTAGTGCTTTCAACATGTTTAATAAAGTACTTTATAATTAGATCAATGTTTTTTTAAGAAAAAAACATGGGACCCCCATATTTCAGATGAGGACCCCATGGGCCCCCCCCCCCCCCCCCCCCCCCCGATTTTACAGTGGGACCCCCAAATCTGAGTGTGGGGTCCTTGGGACCCACAAAAATCAGATGTTGTGGGCAACACTGCACGGTATACAGGTTATGCATGTACTTCTAGACATTTATAAGATCCCCTCTTATTCTTCTGTGTACTAGACTTGGTAGTTCGAAATATTCTAATCTTGCCTGGTAATTTAGATTTTTTAAGTTGGGCACCATTTTCGTAGCTCGTCTGAATTTTTTCAAGTTTTTCTGCTTGTTTCCATGTGTTTGGTGACCATACAGGGGCAGCATACTCCAGGTGAGAGCGGATTAATGTTGGATAAAGTTTCATGAACAGGTCTTCATCTATCTATTGGAATGTATGCCATATTATGCCTGTCATTTTATTAGCCTTGGAAGTTATCTTCTCTATATGGCGCTCAAATGTTAGTTTTGTATCTATTGACACGCCTAGGTCATTGATTATATTTTCATCATGTAATTTTAGGGTTTTCCCATCATCTATCATTTGATAGGAAGTATTAAAGTGATTATGGCCTATGTGCATTACAGAACATTTTTGAGGATTAAATCGGACCTGCCATGTTTCTGACCACTGCTGCAGTGAGTTATGGTCTTGTTGTAGTTCTTTGCAATCATCTGCATGTGTTATGGTTCTATAAGCTTTAGTATCATCCGCAAATTAAAAAATGTCAGATTCAATCACAGATGGCATGTCATTGATAAAAATAGTGAAAAGTACTGGACCGAGTACACTGCCCTGTGGAACTCCAATCAAAACAGGTGTCCATGACGAAAAGGCTCTATTTACTACAGCCCTCTGTTGGCGATTTGTTAAAAAGGATCTTAGCCAGTTTAGTAGATTACCTGAAATTTTGTATTGGCTTAATTTACTTAGAAGGCGTTCATGAGGCACTGTGTCAAATGGCTTCATGAAATCAAGATACAGGACATCTATATCTTCACCCCTGTCTAGAGCAGTCGTCCAGGCCTCTAACACTTCTAATAATTGTGTGACTGTAGATCGCCCAGCCATTAAACCATGTTGATATTCAGTAACAAAATTTTTATTTATCATGTGGGCTACTACCTTGTCCCTCACAATGCTCTCCAGTACCTTACACGAAATGGAAGTAAGGTTAACCGGTCTATAGTTATTTGGTTGTCTTTTTGACCCCTTCTTATGTATGGGTATGACATGGGCATATTTCCAATCTGTTGGCACTGAACCTGTGTCTAATGATTTTTGGTATATAAGTGTCAAGGGCCTTGCTATGACATCCTTTAATTCTTTGAGTAGCCGAGGATGTAAACCATCAGGTCCTGGGGATTTGTTTTGCTTTAAGTTGCCTAGTTTTTCTTTCACAGTATCCAGATTCACTTTAATGTTGCTCAATGCATTGGTTTCGGTTTTAAATTTCATAATGGGAATAATATTCATATTTTCTTGTGTAAATATACTAGAAAAAAGTTGATTTAATAATTCTGTTTTTTCTTGGTCTGTTACAGTAAGGTTACCATTTATGTCTTATTTAAGATCTCCTACACTTTCTTTTGTTTTTAGTTTATTATTGGACAGGGTTCTGGACTGGTTACCGAGGGGGCCGTCTCGTACGGCCCCCTGGCAGTCCCGTCTGGCTCCGGACTGGCGGGTTCTGTCTTGCTGCGGCCACCTCCGAGTGGTCCAGTAGCGGTGGCCGGTCCGTCAGATGTGGGAGCCGTCCGCTAGGACGGCTCCGCGGTTTCCTCGTCTGGTGATGACTCTTCAGAGTCTGAAGACGAGGAGGCCGAAGAGGAGTTATTGCTGCGGCCTGTGATGCCACGGGTGGAGCATATGGAGGTCGATTCCGTCCTGGACGGAACCGCCCTCCATCTGTCTGGCTTGGCGCAAGCCAGGGCAGCGGCTCCGCCTGTGGCTGAGGCCAATCTGGTACCGGGCACCGGTTCCGTGTCGGTTGGTTTGGCACCAGCTGGCGCGGTGACCGGTGTGCAGGGCCGGGCGTGGTACTCACCTATCTCGCCCGGTCCGGCGGTCGGACATGGGGTGCCATTGGCGCCCGTGTTTGGCCACGGTTACGGGTCCGTACGGTTTTCCGTGCGGACCTATCTCATGGACTGGTATGGGTCATGGGGTGGCGGTGGTACCGGAGTGCCTGGTGTGTCAGCCGCGGCTCCTTGCCGGGAGGCCATGGCTGGCAGACCCGTGAGCGCGTCAACGGGTGACGTGTTTGCGGGTGTTTCCTCCTCGGAAGTAGACTGGTCCGAGGCTCTGGCTTGGCTAGCCAGGGTGGACCCGTCTGTGGTTTCGGCCACGGCCGAGGAGGATGCGCCCCGTCCGTCGGTTGCATCGATTCGGACGGGGATCTTGCCCGCGGCCCGGATCCAGTCAGTGGGACTGGATCCACGGTTCATAGAGTTGTTGGATGCTATTTATAGCAAGCAACTTGCGACCAAGGCCCAGCTCCCTGCGGCCTCCAGGGAGGTGCGGGCAAGGTGTCGTATTCCGCGGGGGGAATACGACATATATGGTGTAGTACCGTCGGTCACGGAGGATGACCGATGGGTCCTGGGGGTTCAGAGTGCTGGAGCGGGTGGCCCCGGTCCGGCACTTGTGGACAGGTCCCAGGTACACCAAGAGGAAGTCCTGTCCCTATGCGACGAGGGTGTGAGGGCAGCTATGAGTGCTGTCAACCACTCTTATCGTCTCCTTCAGTCGGTGTGGCCTGAAGCGGGGGCAGGCCACCTGTGGCGCTTTCCTGCGTGAATGACGGCTTGGTGGTGTCTATGGACGCATTGGCAAGGGTGCAGGCGCGTGTGACCAAATCCAGGAGGCAAATGGTTATTGACCATATGCATCCGGCTACGGCAGTCAGGGAGCGTCTTCTTGGGACGCCCCTGACAGGGCCTAGCATCTTCGGTGGCCAGGCGCGGGCCATCCTATAGGATATGGCCAGTATCGCGCAGAATCGGTTGGCGGTCAACCTAGAGCTAGTGCGGCAAGCACATGCACTAGGGGCTGTAGGGAAACCACTAGCTGGACAACCTCCAAAGAAGCAGAAGAAGCATAAGGGCAAGGCGAAAGCTAAGCCTGCTGCGACTTCTGCTTCAGCTGGTTTTTCTCAGCCGCCGCCGGCTAAGAAAGCCAGGAAGGTTGTTGAGGCTCCTACCCTCCCCAAGGTTGCTCCGGACCGCCCTAGAGGCGGGAAGGGTAAGGGTAAGTCCTCCATGGGCGGACAGAAGGGGGTGGATCGTACCTGAGGGTACGAGAGCTCCCTTCATATCCGCCTGGACCGCACCTGTGCGACAGGAACAGCAGTGCCAGTTATACCCGCCATGGCAAGACCGAAATGGTTCGCTCTCGTTAAGAGAGGGGGGGGCGAGCGGACCGCGAGCCGGACAACCCCGTTAGACGTCGAGGCGTCTATGGTGGGTGGAATGCTCATGCGTTTCGTCGAGGCCTGGCGAGGTGTGACGTCAGACAGTCTGGTCCTGGGATGGTTATCCCAGGGGTACATGCCGGAGTGGTGGGACTTTTCGCCACAAAATCTGTCTTTGGCACCTGTCTGGACACCCGTACCAAGGGAGCCAGACAAGTTAGAAGCCGTTCAAAAGGAAGTGTCGGGTTTGCTTCTGAAGGGAGCAATAAAACCAGCAAACCGGAACACTCCAGGCTTCTATTCAAACATGTTCCTTGTCCCCAAGAGCACGGGGGGATGGAGACCCATACTCAATCTAAGGCCATTAAATTGGTTTATCCATACGCCTCGGTTCCAGATGGAAACGCCGAGATCGGTAATGGCGGGATTGAGGAAGGGAATGTGGTGTGTGTTGATCGATCTGAAAGATGCATATTTCCACATTCCCATGAACCGGAGTTGGCACAGGTTTCTGAGATTTGCGTTTCAGAATCAAGTATGGGAGTTTACTGTTCTCCCGTTTGGCCTGTCGACAGCTCCGAGGGTTTTCACAAGAGTGGTCCTTGCGGTGACAGCGTTTCTCAGAAAAGAGAACGTGGCGCTACACACCTACATAGACGACTGGCTGCTCAAGGCAGACTCGGCAGCCAGGTTGAACGTGGATACTGCTCTGACTCTGAAGTTACTTTCAGATCTAGGCTGGATAGTCAACGAGGAGAAATCCGAGTTGACGCCCACTCAACATTTCGTTTATTTGGGGATGCGATTCGACCTCGAGGAGGGCAGGGTTTACCCGTCAGAGCCCAGAGTGGTGTCTCTGTTAGCCATCCTCAGGAGTTTTCGAGTGGGAAACCACATTCAGGCGAGGCGGTTCCTTCAGATGCTGGTATGATGGTCTCCATGGAGCAGGTTATCCCGTACGCTGCTCTAATGCGAAGGCCTATCCAGTTGTATCTGATGTCTCTGTGGAAACAGAGAACAGAACCCCTGTCAAAACTGGTGCCAGTTTTGGAGCCGATAATATCGCATCTTCTCTGGTGGAAACAGCGTCAGAATCTCCTATTAGGGGTTTCGCTGCACCTACCCCACCCCCAGCTGTCCGTCTACACGGATGCATCGCTGGAAGGGTGGTGTGCCTGCCTGGGAGAACACCAGGTCTCGGGCACATGGACTCTCCCGGAGAGTCAGCTGCATATCAATCTGTTGGAAATGATGGCAGTGGAACTGGCGTTGGAAGAATTCCTTCCGATGATCAGGGGCAAGGTGATATTGATACGGTCGGACAATTCGACAGTAGTATCATATATAAATCGCCAAGGAGGGACCAGGTCGCCCACCCTGTGCATCAGGGTGTGGCACTTGATTCAATGGTGCAGGAATTACTCGGTTGTTTTGAAAGCAGCTCATATTCCTGGCCGATTGAACATTCTGGCGGATGCTTTGTCTCGCAGACAGAGAATCCTGCCAACAGAATGGTCCCTCAACCCTCCAGTTCTACGACGGATCTTCGAGCATTGGGGCAAACCCAACGTGGACTTGTTCGCCACAAAGGAAAATGCTCAAATCATGACATATGTCTCGCCGATTCCAGATCCAAATGCCGTCGATACAGACGCTCTGGCGATAAGCTGGAGAGGGATGCACGCTTACGCGTATCCACCCACCATTCTTCTACCGAAGGTATTGGTGAAGGTCAGGGAGGAACCGTGTCTGGTCCTGCTAATAGCGCCGTATTGGCCGAGCAGGGCGTGGTTCACGGATCTTCTAGATCTGCTGGTGGAAAATCCTGTGCAGTTGCCCGAGATTCCGAACATAATCTCCCAGGCCAAGGGACGCTTCCTACACGAGCGTCCCGAAATGTTCAAATTGACTGCGTGGATGTTGTCAAACAACGTTCCACGTCGGAAGGCTTTTCTCGACAGGCTGCTGATTTCATCGCGGCTGCGAGAAGGAGGTCAACCTTCAAGTCATATAACAACAAGGTTAACAGATTTGCAGACTGGTGTGAAGAAAAGGGTATTGATACCTTTCAATCCACTATTCAGCAAATAGCAGACTTTCTCTGTGAGCTGTTCTTTACAGGACTAGCTCCCGTCACAATTGCTGGATACAAGTCAGCTTTGGCATCAGTTATCCCTTGTCTAGCCAACAGGGATAGTCCAGAGGTGGCCCAGTTAAACGTGATGTTGAAGGGAATGAGCAATCTCCGCCCGAGACAACCGGTAGTCATTCCAGCCTGGAGTCTATCTTTAGTGCTTAATGTACTGGCCAAGCACCCATTCGAACCGTTGCGTTCGGCTAGTCTAAAGCATTTGACTCTAAAGGCGGTCTTTCTATTGGCAGCTTCCTCAGCTAGAAGGCGCAGTGAGATCCATGCGCTTTCGGCAGAGAGGAACCGATTTATTGTTTCTGGAGAAGGTCTGCGTCTTCTGCCAAGAGCAGAATTTATGTCAAAGAACCAATCTTTGAGATATCCCGGCAAACCGATCATTATACCGAAGTTAACCAGGTTTGATCGTGATGCCAGTGTCTGGTGCCCGGTCCGTGCTTTGACTAAGTACAAGAAACGGACTGACTCGTTACGGTCGAACGATAGACATCTGTGGATCTGCCATAAAAAGCCTTATGGCGCCGCATCCATGGATACTATCTCTCGTTGGGTGGTCGAATGCATTCAGACTACTCATGAGATGGCGACTGGGCACCAGGTGCAGGGCGTAAGGGCACACGATGTTAGAGGAATAGCCGCCTCGACCGCCCTTTACAATGGTGTTCCGTTAGAGGACATCATGGCCGTTGCACAATGGCACTGTGAGTCCTCATTTACGGATTACTATATGAGGGATGTGTCAGACTCAGCCAATCCACTCGCTTTAGCTGTTTTGAAACGATAGTTAGTGACCACACTGCTTTTCCCCTTTTTTCACTTTGGTAAGAAAAGAACCTAAAGCAGGCATGGTCAAGCGAGAGGATGTCAACCAGATTGTGTCACTGATGGCCGAACCGGTGTATGGTTGTAGGCGGTACGTCTGAAGTCCTGTTATCATAAGGTAATTCAACAAGTGAGAGTTTTTTGTATTATGTATATGTATCATGTTCATTCATCTTATATATTCATGCTCATTCCCAGGCTAATACAAGCGATATGCAGGGAGTAGTTAACCCTCTTGGCATATTGGTGTTTTCAGGCGAGATACATGTTCGTTAGTTCTCTCCCTTTTCTTAGGAGGAAAAAGGGGGGGGGGGCTGTGACGCGAATGTGATTCGGTTCCGTAAACTTGACGGTCCTTTTAGGTCTCCGTTAGTCAAGTTTGAAGTCTAAAATCTTTCTCCAAGGGGCAAAATTAGCATGTATGGCTTGCCCCTTCCCACCAGGTTACTGATCAAATCTGGTGTATATCAGAAGTAACAGAATGGTGAGTATTGATCGAAGGAGAATGCAGGAAATGTCAATTTCCCTTTCTCCGAGATCTAACAATACTCACCATTCTGTTACGGACCCAGCCTCCCAGCCCCACGGAGGCAAGCCATAGTTTTCTCTTGTTTGGTGGCTATGCAAACAATATGAGCTCTATGGTAAACGGGTACTCGGCAGTGGGGAGCCGGGTACCCGGTTCCCAGGAGTCGGTAAAGCTTTCTAAGTCTATAATCCTAGAGCCGCTGTCAGGGCCAGCTGTATATCAGAAGTAACAGAATGGTGAGTATTGTTAGATCTCGGAGAAAGGGAAATTGACATTTCCTGCAATCTCCGCCCGAGACAACCGGTAGTCATTCCAGCCTGGAGTCTCTTTAGTGCTTAATGTACTGGCCAAGCACCCTTTCGAACCGTTGCGTTCGGCTAGTCTAAAGCATTTGACTCTAAAGGCGGTCTTTCTATTGGCAGCTTCTTCAGCTAGAAGGCGCAGTGAGATCCATGCGCTTTCGGCAGAGAGGAACCGATTTATTGTTTCTGGAGAAGGTCTGCGTCTTCTGCCAAGAGCAGAGTTTATGTCAAAGAACCAATCTTTGACATATCCCGGCAAACCGATCATTATACCGAAGTTAACTAGGTTTGATCGTGATGCCAGTGTCTGGTGCCCGGTCCGTGCTTTGACTAAGTACAAGAAACGGACTGACTCGTTACGGTCGAACGATAGACATCTGTGGATCTGCCATAAAAAGTCTTATGGCGCCGCATCCATGGATACTATCTCTCGTTGGGTGGTCGAATGCATTCAGACTACTCACGAGATGGCGACTGGGCACCAGGTGCAAGGCGTAAGGGCACACAATGTCAGAGGAATAGCCGCCTCGACTGCCCTTTACAATGGTGTTCCGTTATAGGACATCATGGCCGTTGCACAATGGCACTGTGAGTCCTCATTCACGGATTACTATATGAGGGATGTGTCAGACTCAGCCAATCCACTCGCTTTAGCTGTTTTGAAACGATAGTTAGTCACCACACTGCTTTTCACCCTTTTCTCACTTTGGTAAGAAAAGAACCTAAAGCAGGCATGGTCAGGCGAGAGGATGTCAACCAGATTGTGTCACTGATGGCCGAACCGGTGAATGGTTGGAGGCGGTACGTCCGAAGTCCTGTTATCATAAAGTAATTCAATAAGTGAGAGTTTTTTGTATTATGTATATGTATCATGTTCATTCATTTTATATATTCATGCTCATTCCCAGGCTAATACATGGAATATGCAGGGAATAGTTAACCCTCTTGGCATATTGGTGTTTTCAGGCGAGATACATGTTCGTTAGTTCTCTCCCTTTTCTTAGGAGGAAAAGGGGGGGGGGCTGTGACGCGAATGTGATTCGGTTCCGTGAACTTGACGGTCCTTTTAGGTCTCCGTTAGTCAAGTTTGAAGTCTAAAATCTTTCTCCAAGGGGCAAAATTAGCATTTATGGCTTGCCCCTTCCCACCAGGTTACTGATCAAATCTGGTGTATATCAGAAGTAACAGAATGGTGAGTATTGATCGAAGGAGAATGCAGGAAATGTCAATTTCCCTTTCTCCGAGATCTAACAATACTCACCATTCTGTTACGGACCCAGCCTCCCAGCCCCACGGAGGCAAGCCATGGTTTTCTCTTGTTTGGTGGCTATGCAAACAATATGAGCTCTATGGTAAACGGGTACTCGGCAGTTGGGAGCCGAGTACCCGGTTCCCAGGAGTCGGTATAGCTTTCTAAGTCTATAATCCTAGAGCCGCTGTCAAGGCCAGCTGTATTTCAGAAGTAACAGAATGGTGAGTATTGTTAGATCTTGGAGAAAGGGAAATTGACATTTCCTGCACTCTCCAAGAGAGCCAGCTGCATATCAATCTGTTGGAAATGATGGCAGTGGAACTGGCATAGGAAAAGTTTCTTCCAAAAGTCAGGGGCAAGGCGATATTGATACGGTCGGACAACTCGACAGTAGTATCATACATAAATCACCAAGTCACCCACACTATGTATCAAAGTGTGGCACTGGATTCAATGGTGCAGGAATTACTTGGTTGTTTTGAAAGCAGCTCACATTCCTGGGCGATTGAACATTCTGGCGGATGCTTTGTCTCGCAGACAGAGAATTCTGCCAACAGAATGGTCTCAACGCTCCAGTTCTTCACAGGATCTTCGAGCATTGGGGCAAACCCAATGTGGACTTGTTGGCCACAAGGGAAAATACTCAAATCATGACTTATGTATCGCCGATTCCAGATCCAAATGCCGTCGATACAGACGCTCTGGCGATAAGCTGGAGAGGGATGCACGCTTACGCGTACCCACCCACCATTCTTCTACCGAAGATATTGGTGAAGATCAGGGTGGAACCGTCCCTGGTCCTGCTAATAGCGCCATTTTGGCCCAGCAGGGCGCGGTTCACGGATCTTCTAGATCTGCTGGTGGAAAATCCAGTGCAGCTACCCGAGATTCCGCTTCCTACACGAGCGTCTCGAAATGTTCAAATTGACTGCGTGGATGTTATCAAACAACGTTCCACGTCGGAAGACTTTTCTCGTCAAGCTGCAGATTTCATCGTAGCTGTGAGAAGGAGGTCAACCTTCAAGTCGTATAACAACAAGGTTAACGGATTTGCAGACTGGTGTGAAGAAAAGGGTATTGATACCTTTCAATCCACTATTCAGCAAATAGCAGACTTTCTCTGTGAGCTGTTCTTTTTAGGACTAGCTCCTGTCACAATTGCTGGATAAAAGTCA
>JAVVLW010001607.1:0-63000 GCA_034401795.1 Chaetoderma sp. LZ-2023a | reverse complement strand
ATATGGGACGAAGGGCCAGTAAAGTTTGTTCAAGAGAAGTTGATCCGTCAAAAAACATGGCCGCCGTGGGCCAATCAAAATATAGCATATTTGGTGTCCATTTTGGATTTTTTTATTTGATGGATTTTGAAGCCGAAATTAGTTTTATGTGTTTTTGGGTATTCTGATCTCAAATCTGCCCTGTCGGAGAAAAGGTTTGGCTTCCATCTTGGATCATTTTCCCGCCAAAAGCTCCCATACTAAAGCAATGGGGAAATTTAAAATGTCTTCTCAAGAGCTATTGGGCCGATTTCAATTATATTTGACAGGAAGCATCCTTAGGGCATAGAGATTCAAGTTTGTTCAAAGGAAACCGATCGGTCAATTTGGAAATGTCTTAAATCTCCGAAAGCGTTTGAGGGATTGATTCAGAACCCACAAGATATGACCTAGGCCAAGAGTGGAAACAAGTTTGTTCAAGGGAACTTAATTGACCAAATGGTTCGGCGGCCATCTTGGATGACATCGTTTTCGCTTCTTCCCCAGAACCGCTGAAGCGATCGGGCCAAAATTTGTGATATATGATTAGGGACTAAGGGACATTAAAGTTTGTTCAAGAGAAGTTGATCAGTCAAAAAACATGGCTGTCGTGGGCCAATCAATATATAGCGTGTTTGGCGACATATCTGGTTTTTTTATTTGATGGATTTTGAGGCCGAAATTGGTTTCACATAGATTTTTGGGTATTCTGATCTCAAATTTGCAACTTTCAAAACTGTCGGATAGATGTTTTGGCGACCATCTTGGATCAATTTCCCGCCAAAAGCTCCCATACTAAAGCAATGGGAAATTTAAAATGTCTTCTCGAGAATTAATAGGGCGATTTCACTTATATTTGGCAGGAAGCATTCCATTTTGTTCAAACGAAGCCGATCAGCCAATTTGACTGATGGTCATCTTGGATTTCGGCTGATTTTTAGAAATGTCTAAAAATCTCCGAAACCATTTAAGGGATCATTTCAGACCTCATGAAATATGATCTAGGGCAAGAGCTGACCCAAGGTTGTTCAAGCGAACTTGATTGACCAAATGGTTCAGCGGCCATCTTGGATAACCTCGTTTTCGCAAAAACGACTTCTTCCGCTGAACTGATCAGGCCTAAATTTGTGATATATGATTAGGCACTAAGGGCTATTACATTTTGTTCAAGAGAAGTTGATCCACCAAAAAACCTGGCCACCATGGACCAATCAATATATAGCGTGTTTGGCGGCCATATTGGATTTTTTTATTTGATGGATTTTGAGGCCAAAAAAATATATATGTTATTGCGCATTGTGATTTCAAATTTACCATTTTCGAGACTGTCGGATAAACGCTTTAGCGGCTATCTTGGATCATTTACCTGCCAAAATTGACCATACTAAAGCAATGGAAAATTTTTAATGTATTATTCTCATGCCATCTTAGATTCTTGTCGATTTTTAGAAATGTGTTTAAAACTCTTCTCCAAAACCGCTTGGGGGGATCTATTCAAAATGCATGAAATATCATCTAGGGCAAGAGCTGCACCAAGTTTGTTCAAGGGAACTTGATTGGCCAAATGTTTTGGTGGCCATCTTTGATAACCTATTTTTTTGCCAAAACAACTCTAGAACCACTGAGCGGATTGGGCCGAAATTTGGGAGATATGATTAGCCACTGAGTGCCATTAAAGTTTTTTCAATGGAAGGATCTATGTCAGAAACATGGGTGCAGTGGACCAATCAAAATGTAGCGTGTTTGCTGGCCATATTGGACTTGCAAAAATGTCCACAAACCCATTTAAAAGACTACTCCTAAACCACCCACCAACAATTTTGACAAAAATGCATAGTGCTCCTCCAGGTCAGCGACATAGGCCCCTTGGGCCTCTTGTTTTAAAATAAATTAATAATGGGAAAAAAAATAAATTTTCCACCCTCCCTACTGAAGTCTTTTTCCCCACCGGGTTTACAGGAAACAAAATTATTAATTTTTTTTAGATGGCTTCTAATTATCAGCACTATGCTACCAAAGGAAATCTAAGTTTCTAGGATTCACAAGTCCAGCATCTAGGTATCATATTTTCAGGTCTAACCATAAGTCTAAGTTTTCAGTCCTGTAGAAGGCCGTCTTCCCTGTTTCTAGATTGCTGGAAAGATATGATTCATGCATGACCAATGGGTAATTCTAGTGGAAAGGAAAACCGGGGGTTGGAGAGCCATTCTCGGTCTCAAACATCTGAACAAATTCATAGCTACACCCAAATTCAAAATGGAAAGTCAAACCATACATTCTATATTAAAATCCCTTCAGAAAGGTCTATGGGCTATCTCTGTGGACCTGAAGGGCGCCTATTTCCATGTTCCCATTCATCCTTCATTTTGCCGCTGTCTCTGTTCCGCTTATAAAGGAAAGGTCTGGCAGTTTCGAAGTCTCCCCTTCGGTCTCACTACAGCCCCATTCGTTTTCTCCCGTATCGTCACACCAGTGGCTTCTTATCTTCACCTGTTCTTGTGTGCATCAACGATTGGTTGTTTAAGGCATTCAGTCGCCAGTCTTTTCATGAAGATGTCATTCTAGCCATGCAATCATCCCTCATGCTAGGATGGATAATCAATGTGGAAAAGTGTCGTCTTTCTCCAGGCCAGATCTTTACCCGCTTAGGTGTATCTTTCGACCTTCAATGGGTTCTTATCCTTCGCTTTCAAATGTACAGACCCTAATATCTGCGGTGTCATGTCTGAAGGTAGGCCATTTCGTTTCAGTCAAAACTTCAAATCATAGGCCAGATGGTTTAAGTAGAGAAAGTGGTCCAGATATTGTGAGTGACAGATCAGATCCCTCCATTGAAATAAAGATATCGGATGATGCATATAGTTGTATGTATTTGATACACTGTTATCTATATTTGTATTTAAATGACTTTATTTTGTAAAGCTGGGAATGGCATAACCATTTTGGTGAAATTCAATAAAATTTATTGCGAGTTACCCATATGATTATGGACTATATAATTAACAACAATTATATTAGGCTCTGCCCAAGGTTTCGGGTGGGAAGGGGCAGTTGTGGTGCATAACGTCGAAGTTAGTTACGTGGGTATTTGCGATGGCATGCCATACACTGCACATTCTATTTGTATTTGAAAACGATAGAACTGTTGTATTAATATTTGATCAATTATATTGGAAATGTTTGACTCCAGGCCTGAATTTGTCTTGTTATTGTATAAAGTTTCGCTTTATCAACCGAGCAACTCTAAACCAACCAAGGTGTAATAATTGATAAAACATTGTAATGTAAAATATGAATTTTATTTCTAACGCTAGGTTTGGGCGATTATTGCGTTGAGTGATCGCGATCGATTATTTAAAAATAATCGTGATTACTCGATTAATCAACTTGGGTAAAAATTACCAAGACATAACAACAAACGAATATCAATAATGAAAGCTGCAATGGTGTTGAGAAAAGTTCATTTGCAAGGCAAGAGATGCCTATTTTTGAAAATGTGTGGCTGGAATGGCTGGCTCGAGAATCGAGCCAGCCATTCCAGTCATACATTTTCAAAAATAGGCTCTTGCCATGCAGATGGACATAGATTCACTAAGAAAAATGTAATATTTCATGAATAATGTCATTTTTCATGAACGTTTGCATTAAAAAGTAACTAAAAGTTAGGTTTTGAAATATTTTATACAATAGAAGATATTCATGATTATTCAATTATTTAATTTTTAATCATATAAATTTACGATTTAAAACATAATCGCGATTTTCGATTTAATAACATAATCGTGCAAGCCTATCTAATACTGCTTTTACAGCTGAGGAGCCTCACGATGCTGTGGCTGCTCTCCCAGCAGAGGGGGAGGATATGGCTGCAGCTCCAGTGGTCAATGGAGATGTTCAGGAGCCTGTGGCCAGCTCGCAGGATGATGATATGGATGATGGTAATATAATGTATACAGTGCATAGATCTAACTCTGGGATTTTACCCGCACAGCAAAATATTTACATGTACAACCAGCCAGAAATGTATATATATATTTTAAGACTGAATTCAAAAAGAATTTAACTTGCTGCTTAATTAAACACAGGGTTGGCAATTTCCCGGGAGCTACTAGTATTTCGGGTGGGAAATACTGGCTCGGGGAAATGCTCCAAAAAGTGGGAAATACCAGGAAATACTCCAATAGGTTGGTAATACTAAGTAAGGGTGTCACAAAAACTACTAAAGCTTGACGATACATGTATCATATCGTCACCTGTGTATCATAATACGGAGGTACACCATGGTTAGCCATTAGAAATTAAACACTGACATGACTTAATGGCATGCATTATTATTAGCTCACCTGGCGTTTCAGGCCAAGTGAGCTTATGCTGTGGTGACTGTCCGTCCATCCGTCATCCGTCCACCCATCCGTCAACTTTTCCTTTAAACGACTTCTCAAGAACCACTGGGCCAATTTCAATTATATTTGGCAGGAATCATCCTTAGGGCATAGGGATCCAAATTTGTTCAAATGGAGCCAATTTGGCCGGTGGCCATCTTGGATTTTGGCTGATTTTAGGAAATGTCTAAAAATCATCTCCGAAACCACTTGAGGAATGGATTCAAAACTCATGAAACATCATCTATGGAAAGAGGTAAACCAAGTTTGTTCAAGAAGACTTAGTTTTCCCAAAAACCACTTCTCCAGAACCACTGAAGGGATTAGGCCGAAATTTGGGAGATATGATCAGGGACTAAGGGCCATTAAAGTTTGTTCACGGGAAGTTGATCCGTCAAAAAACATGGTTGCCATGGGCCAATCAAATTGTAGCATGTTTGGTGGCCATATTGGATTTTTTTATTTGATGGATTTTGAGGTCGAAATTGGTTCTCTAGATGGTTTTGGGTATTCTGAGCTCAAATTTGCCATTTTTGAAACTGTCGGATAAACGGTTAGGTGGCCATCTTGGATTATTTTCCCGCCAAAGGTGCCCGCCCATACTAAAGCAATTGGAAATTTAAAATGTCTTCTTCTGGAGAACTGCTAAGCCGATCTTAATTATATTTAGCAGGAACCATCCTTAGGGCATAGAGATCCAAGTTTGTTCAAATGAAGCCGATCGGCTAATTTGGCCGGCGGCCATCTTTGATTTCGGCTGATTTTTTAGGAAATGTCTTTAAAAATCTTCTCCGAAATCGCTTGGGGAATCGATTCAAAACTTATGAAACCTCATCTAAGGAAAGACGTAAGCCAAGTTTGCTCAAGACGACTTGATTGACAGAATGGTTCGGTGGTCACAGGCCAAAATTTGGGAGATATGATTAAGGACTAAGGGAAGTTGATCAGTCAAAAAAAAACCTGGCGCCGTGGGCCAATCAAAATGTATCATATTTTGCGGCCATATTGCACTTGCAAAAATGTCCACGAACTCATTTAAACGACTACTAAACCACCCACCAACAATTTTGACAAAGATTGATGGTGTTCCAGGTGAGCGACACAGGCCCCTTGGGCCTCTTGTTGCATTATTTTCATCTTATTTTTGCACAAAATTTTCGTTTACACCAAAATATCTTTGCAAATACATAGAGAATGAGATTTGTGCTTGCCAGTACTTTATCACACTATTAAATATGCCAAAATATTGACAAAATGTTTTGTTTAACATTTTCCTTTGCTGGAAGTGGTTAGTGATTAGAGCCATAACGGTTACTATGCAAATACTTTCGATTTAATACAAGTTATCTGACACCATATCATTTTTATGTGGACAGACAAGATGTAAGTCAGCACTACTCACTAGGTTGTGTCATTCTAGCCAGTTGATGATCTGTATCATGATACGTTTTGTATATGCGTATAATAGGATATATGTAGTTATATTTCATTTTGACAAGATTATTAAAATCAGCTATCTTCCTTTTATTTGAGTAATATGGTTTTTTTCTCATGTGACATGAGATTCATTTGATTTTGTTGATAACATTGTTGATATTTGGTGGTAACTCATATTCAGAATAAAAAATCGAACAGTACTAGTAGATTGCCAGGAATCTTGTATCATTCTAAGTTTGCCAATATGTACATGTATGAAATGGGCAATTCCATGTAACTATGGACATGGCATCAAAATTTCATATTAAATTTATATGATTGATGTTCATATGATGATAAAGTCCATATGTTCAGAGTAATAAATAAACAAATTAGATGCAAATATCAGCAAAATTGTGACTGTATGGATGTTTTAAGCACATGCAGAAAAAAATACCAAAATTATTTAATAAAAATGTGTAAAAGCGACAGTGATATGATACACTGTCAAAGAACAGCAAATATAATCAGATAAAGTTTTAATCTACAGGCCTTATAGATTTTCTTGTACCAGTTGAATTCTTGATATACACTGCTTTGTGAAGTAGATGTGTTTAAGCCCTTCGCCTTACAATGGCTATGTAATGCGAGTAACGCAGCAGGTTTCTGCTTCGATTCATACTTACACATATATACTATGTGATCAATAAAGTTTTGTGCTTGACCTCTATCAAAACAAGAATTTAACATGCCCTGAACCCACACCCCGATTCCGGAATCCTTCTGAACCGGCCAACAGTACTGGGAGAAAGTTCCACCATTCATTGATTTTATAAAGGTTTGCACTCACGTCTAGACCTTTTTGAAAATGTTCTCATTTATTTGAGTCTCAAGTATTTATTCTGATCGTGTTGTGTCTGGTTTTTGTTGGCGAAGACGTGTTATGATGGCAGGGAAAGAACAAGCCTCTTTAAATCAGGTGATTTTGTTCCATATACTCGTTCGTTGTCCTTTGTTTAAAAATCGCTTCATGTGAGATTTTAATATGAAATTGGGCTAGGGCTGGGCGGTATTGACATTTGGGTGATGATAACGATATCACAGGAAAATACTGCGATAACGTGTAATACCGTGGTATTCTGGTGGCTTATGTCCCGAGAATGTGATGATGATGATGATGAACTTAACGTTTGCCAGGGGAAAGTGAAAAATATGGCGGGCAAGTCAATCTCATATATCGGGCAACCTGTTATTTTTGGAAAAAATATCTTTCTAGCGCAATTTCAATCTGTCAATGGCCAGTAGGTTGCATTATCAGCGCCGGTACAGCTGTCCGGTAATATAAACATTCCATTCTTACAGAACGGAGCGATCCCGGTTACTAATTTGAAAATAAAAATTATGTCACGGATCAGCCTAGAGGGGAGTTTGCTAATTCACCAGTAATGAGAAATGTCTTGCGCGACTCCGCAGTTGTACTTAATAATAATCGATAATGCGCAGTCGTAGTTTCTGATTGGCTCGCGGGACATCTGATGTTATTAGGCATGAGTGAAAATGACTATCATAGCAAAATTTTGATCACGTGCCTCGTTGTCATAACGAATTAATCACATGATTTATTTTAACCAATCTGTGCGACTCACGATCAATATTGATGGATAATGGCGGACCGAAAACTCTAGTCACTGTGCTGATTTTAAACGCAGTAAGGCAATATCTTAGCGCCAACTTTGATGGGTTATATGACCCAATATATTATTACTGGAACTGTGCATAGTAACTCTTATTTCTAGTAAATCGCATTTCCAGTAAATTGTCAGATTAAAGCGTACAAGTTAAGAACGGTCAAGCTATCTACTAAATGTCTTATAGCTGGTTACGCTTTTTATTTCGGCGGCCTTGCGGGTTATTGTTTTATATTAGAAATGTAAACACGGTAAACTAGGACATTATTTGGATTTATCTTTACCGTTGTGATGAGCTGGATTTAAAACGGCAAAAGTGGAAAATACTGTTGCCGGCATATCAATACCGTTGCTGACGGTATTGACGGTATTTAGAAATGCAATGATAGCGATAACAATATCGTGGTTATCCTGGTATTATCCGGAAACCGCCCAGCCCTATTGGGCGCCATTATGGTAATTGTTCAGAACCGCTTATAAAGTTTTCGAGTACTTGGGTAATTTTTTTGTCCTTAATGAGTACCCGTTTATTTCTTAGTTTGCTGCGGTAAACAAGCTACGAGTGTCGTCTTCTGGCCGTCTTTATTTATGTGTAGTGGCCATGATAGTGGGTTTATTGTTGACGTTTCCCGGATTTATGTGATTATTAAATAAAGAAAACAACGTTGTTTAATCAAATGCGCCATGAACATTAAATCTTTGTCGTGATAAGTTATATATAATTAAGATAAACAGGAGAAAAAAATAAAATAAAATTATGCATGTCATAATAGTCTGCTTTAACAAAGTCAAATGTAAAATCTTTTTTGTTTTAGTGTCTTCCTTGCTTGTTGTTTATTTAATTTTTTATTTATTCTATGAGTCCAGGATTTTGTCTTTATTATTAAAATTCCTGTGTTGTAGAGCAAGGGAAAGGTTGTCACCACACGTTGGGTGTAACTGTTACATGGCGGCCCATTTTTTCGGCCATTTGTGTGGGGCGTGTAGTTCGTCTTCTCTAGAAAAGCGTGTAATATCTGCCACAACTGAAAGATGACTAATGTTGTACAATTATTCCAAGAGGGGGAAAAAAATGTTGAAGAAGGGTGAAAGGTGATGTGATGAAGGAGGTGGTAGCAAGAGAAAGGAGGCCTCGAGTGATAGGTTAATGATGGTTTCAGATGGAAACAGTGGCCTCAGTGATGGCAGGCTTGAACAGTGTCGATAGATCTGAAGGATGCTTACTTTCACATCCCAATGGCAAGGGAGTTTCAGAAGTTTCTACGTTTTGCATTTCAGGGCAATGTTTGGGAGTTTGCTGTCCTGCCGTATGGTTTGACAACGGCGCCCAAAGTCTTCACCAAAGTGATTCTCGCAGTTACAGCGTACTTGAGAGAGAGACATTGCACTCCATACGTATATCGACAATTGGCTCATCAAGTCCAGAGATCCGGTGAAGCTGAAACACAATCTAGAAGTCGTTCTGGATCTTCTGAACTGGTTGAGCTGGGTAGTAAATTACCAGAAGTCAGAATTAGTTCCATCCCAGAGGTTTGTGTATCTGGGAATTCTGTTCGATCTGAGTGTTAGTCTGGCACGTCCATCAGAGGACAGAGTGTTGACTTTGCTGGAGTTCTTGAACATGTTTCATCTGAGGAAGGAAGTGTCAGCAAAACAGTATCTGAAGTTGTTAGGGCTTCTTGTTTCGATGGACAGAGTGGTTCTGTTCGCACCACTGATGAGCCGGCCATTGCAGATGTATTTAATGGCATTCTTGTCACAGAAAACGGGCAGTTTTGAATCAAATGATCCCGTTAAAGGAGCCAATGAAGTATCACCTGCAGTGGTGGATGTGCAAGGAGAATCTGGTGCTTGGTGTTCCATTACAGCTCCCATCCCCAGATCTAACTCTGTACACAGATGCATCGTTAAAGGGATGGGGGGGGGGTGGGGGGAGGGGCGTGTCTGCGTCATCTCAGTGTCCGGGATCTGGAATCTAGAGACTGCCGAGTCAGTTAGTAGACTAGTTCTGGTGAGATCAGACAATTCGACAGTTGTAGCCTATCTCGACCATCAGGGGGGGTACCAGGTCCCCAGAACTGTGCATGAAAGTTTGGAACCTGCTGCAGTGGTGTCGAGAAAGGAGAATAGTGGTCAGAGCAGCACATAGATCTCTTTGCGGTGAGAGAGAATGCCAAGATGACCACGTAATATCACCGATTCCAGATCCGAGTGCATATGCAGTGGACGCGTTGGCAGTGGATTGGACAAGGATGTATGCGTATGCATACCCGCCAACGATCTTGATCCCAAAGGTACTGGAGAAGATCAGACAAGAGAAGTGTCAGGTAATGCTGATAGCTTCCTCTTGGTCAAGCCGATCGTGGTTTACGGATCTCCTGGACCTTATGGTCTGCAGGCCAGTACCTCTGCCAGAGATGAAGGATTTTATTTCACAGAACAGAGGTCACCATCTGCATGAGCGACCGGAAATGTTCCAATTGACTGCGTGGATGTAATCCAGCGTAGATCGATTGAGGGAGGATTTTCTGAACAAGTATCAAAGTTTGTGGCCTCGGCAACGAGACAGTCAACATCGAAAACATATACTAATAATTTAAGGATCAATAGGTTCGCAGTTTGGTGTGCGGACAGAGACATGGATCCCTTTGATGCAATTGTTCAACGGGAAGTGATGAGAATAGTACGCTGAATGAGATGATCAAAGGAATTAGTAATGTACATCCACGAGAACTGTTGCCATTACCTGCATGGAATTTTGCTCTGTGTTTGCAGGTGTTAGGGGGCGCACCGTTTGAACCTATTCGTTCAATTGATATCAATTTGTTGACGTGAAAGGCAGTTTTCTTGGTGGCTGCTGCTTCAGCTAGGAGAAGAAGTGAGATACATGCTTTATCAGCTGAAAATGACCGTTTCGTCGTTACTGGCGAAGGCTTGAAATTGCTACCTAGACAGTGTTTTATATCTAAAAATCAATCGTTAAAACGTCCTGATCAGCCAATTTGTTTGCCCAGCCTGATTCCTTTTGACCCATCTACGGTTTGGTGCCCTGTCAGAGCACTAAAGGTATATAAGAAATGCACTGAATGCTGGCGTGAGAACCCTAAATCCTTGTGGCATTGTTATAAAACACCTCATGGCCGGGCATCAAATGACACTATTTCAAGATGCGTTGTCGAAGCAATTAAGTGTACGCACAAGATTGCCTCAGATGAAGAAATTGCGTGAGCTAATGTTCATGAAGTAAGCTTTGGCTGCCTCAACGGCTCTATAATGGTGTAGCGTTAGAGGAAGTTATGTCCGTTGCTCAGTGGCATGCAGAATCATCTTTTACATCATTTTACATGCATGATATTTCTTCGACAATGAGCCCTGTTGCTATAGCAAATTTGCCTCATGGTAAAGATTTGGTAAACCGGCGTGCATAACTGGTAGATGGTACAACAATTGTCTCATATGAGTGCGACGCAACTCATACTTCAAATTCAATCACATTGGGCGTGTATGTGATGATGGTTTGCTGAGCCTAGTGCAGAGATTATTAGTCAGATGAGAACGGACCGCAACAGTCTGGACAACACAATGAAATGTAAGTATAGTAGTTGTTTATGTACAAACATGCATGTAACATTATAGCATGAGCGGAAATTTGATGATGTTTGGCTAGCCAAACTGGATCCTGAGTCTAGTGAGATAGCATTGGAAATCTCGTTCCTTAAATATATCCTAATTAACATTATCTTACATGTTATTAGTGTTCAAATAAATGGCGTGGATATGTCTGTCATTCATGCTCTGGGCCTCCTTGCAGGAGATTGAAGGTAGATATGGGCTCAGTTGTTCCTCCCGAGACGACCCTCCTGAGCTGGGTGGGTGTGTGTGTGTGTGTGTGTGTGTGTGTGTGTGTGGGCTGGTGGCGGTCACGCTGTCCTGTTCTCTTACGGTGATGACAGCTGTGCGAGACTTCCAGTCATTTGCAGTGGAGTCTTCAATCTCCAGTCAAACAATACAGGTCCCCCCTTAATTTTCAGGGTAAGAAGAAGTGTGGTTGCTGCTCACACCTCCACTCACCGGATTTTGCTTGCTGTTTAAATCCGTGTTTGAGTATATATGTGTAAGTATGAATCGACGCAGAAACCAAAAAGCCCCCGCTTTAGTTTCTGCGAGATTCGTTCATACTTACACATATATGCAAGGTGGGAGCCGCACTTTCTTCTGTGTGTGCTTTATGGAGCACCAAAAACTTTTCTAAGCAATGAATAGTGGAACATTCTCCTGGTACTGTTGGCCGGGTCAGAAGGATTCCGGAATCAGGGTGTGGGTTCAGGGGATGAATGTTCGTTAAATTCTTGTGTTTTGATAGAGGTCTAGCACAAAACTATTGATCATATAGTATATATGTGTAAGTAAGAACAAATCTTGCAGAAACTGAAGAAGGGGGCTTTTTTGTGTATTTGGTAAACTGCCATCAAGGTAAAAGCTGTTCCAGCTCTGTCGTCTCTGATTTTTCAATAACTTTTGGTGCACGTCTGTTTAACATAGATTAGCATCAGTAAGATTCATCAGTTCACTACAAATTCAGGGCCCATAAATGTAACACGAGTCACACTGTAACGTGAGTTACAACAAGTAACAACCAGTTCAAAGATAATTAAGCTGTTCATGATGACAATTTACATAATTATCTCCATTTATGTGACAGTACCAAGAATGGCTGTCATCTGCTGGATTTCAATCCGCATCTAGTATTCGAGTACTTGCTATGTCTCTTGCAAACATTGAGCAATGAAATCGATCTCTCAATCTAGAGAATATTTTATTCACACGTTGAACCAATTCAGGGTTAGCTCTATTCCACCAAATATGTTTAGTTCAAGACAAGGTGGCCACCTTTGTTCTGATGAAAGATGTAGCTAATAATGTAATCTTCACTCCAGAAAATGTTGAAGATGAGTTGAAGGCACAAGACTGGTGTGCTGTGATGTATGATAAGGTTGTGTACTGTGGTGTGGTGCTTGATAGTCAGGAGGGATATTACAAAGTCTCAGTCATGCTACATGCTGGAAATAACTGGTAATGGCCATCTACTCGTGATGCCACACTACTAGCAGAGCGCAAGTTGCTAAAAGCCTTATTAATAAACCAATTCCTATAAACAGTCGTGGTCATGTCAAGTTTTCTGTTGAATTTTAGACTGCATGTTGAAGGGAGAATTATTTTGAATTCTTCCAAAATTATAGCAAACTTGAGCTTATGTCCACAGATAAAGAGATAAGTATGAATTTAATGAAGGTTGACCATTGTATCATCATTTGGACAAACAGTACTGGCATCTTTCGTCTCGGACAAATTGTAATCAGAGTACCGGTAACGCGAGTAACAGGTACTTTTTTAAACCAAAGCTAGTGAATAAGTAATTCTAAGTTTTCTTTGTTGTTATAGTTCTGTGAATATATGTTAGCCAGCGTTTTTGTGGCTTTTTTGTTAAATGAATAGTTTGAGGACAAATTTGCCTCAGTGTTCCTAAAAATAACCGTGTCTTATATTTGTAACACGAGTAACGACAGACAAATACTTGCTCAAAAAGTGTTTGTTAATTCCTTTGTTAAATCACATTCTTTATTATGTAATACTCATCCCATTGAATATTCTGAAACTAATTTGACTGGAAGTTGTTGCTTCCAATCAAATTGGTTTCAAAATATTCAACAGCTTACCTGTAGGATTGCTTTTATACCACATTGCCAAACTATAGCTGGCGCCTCTATGACTGAGCGTATATACCGAGGCAGACACACTAGGGTTTTTCTGATTGGTTGAAAAGTAAAGCATGACAGCCATCATAGGGTGTAGAAATGTACCAACGTTTAACTACTAAATCCTGAATATCTTTCCATAGCGGCGTGATAAAAAGCTAAAAATTATCTGGATAGTTTATGACCGGCATGTTAGATCACCTGAATAGCTATCAAGAGATGGGATTAGTTATCCTTTAACAATATTATCAACATTCCTGTGTGAATATGCACCTTTAACCATTTAACACCCATATCTGCCAAAAATGGCTTCAGCACTGGTCTTGAACCATTTGCAGACCAAGAGAAGCCTATTTTTGAAAATTTACCACTGGAATGACTGGCTCGATAACGTAGCCAGTCAATCTAGTGTTAAATTTTCAAACAGTTTTCTCTTGGTCTGGAAATGGACATTTTCTATGAGAAAATTGAAATTTTCTTGAACAAATAAGAGGGATAAATGGTTAAGCAGTTCAATTCTTGTTCTTATTATGTGGGAATCGTGGTGGTGATAGGGGGACAATGAGGGTAAGCATGGTTAGTCCAGGTAAATCTGTAGGCATGGATGCCTGTGCTGTTTATACATTTTTGGCTCATGTATAATGTGCATGCAGATTTGTTTGCTGAGCAGGTAAAATTCATTGTAGCAGGTACTTGTACGTCGTACAGCTTATTTAAATAAGTTAACATGTTTCTAAAACTAAAACCTATTAGTTAGCACAATTTTGAACAGAATGTAAGAAATGTTTCGATGGTCACAATAAAAATGTACGTCCGTTTTCCTGATTAGGTTATATTTCTGGTAATCACTTAATGTGGTGAGTATTTGTGTCTGCAACTTTGCTATTTGTTTGTCTCAGAGATTAATCATATCTTGTATCAGCATTGATAATTAGTTTTGTTAGATTCTATTACAACTTTGAATGCTGTTTTATGCTATTTTCAGATGAAAGCCGCGCCGAAGCAACATTCAGTTTCAAAGTGGAAAACATTAGCAAGTTAAAGGAGACCACTTTAAGCTCAGCGTGTATGGTTCGCAATCTACCGTGGTCAGTAACAAATAGTTCCTTAGACTAGATCTATCCTTTTTATCAGGACTGCAGCCTACTGGCAGGAGAATATAGTGATTAGCAGAATCTAATTACTACTTGAACAGTGTTAGTGGCTTTGAGCCTGACATTATCTACAATTTTGTAGATGAGTCTGAACCAGATATAGTGATTAGCATGTTTGTCCGTCCATTTCTTGTCAATGCAACTCCTAGAGTTCATGCAACTCCTAGAGTTCTACACCCACATAATCAACCTGAAAGTTGCTACACATTTTCAGGACCATGTATGTACACATGCTATTTTCTTTGCCTGAAAATTATTTGTTAGTTATCCCCCCCCCCCCCACCCCCACACGCCTTAAAAATTTCAAAAAGTTCTCATAAAAAATCTGATTTCCAGAGTGTAACATCACAACACATATAAGGATTCATGCAAAATTTGGTACAAAACCTAGGGTCCTAGTGCATGTCGGTGAAATACGTCTAGATTTACCAGAGGTATCCCCCTTGCAAATCTAAAAATTTATAAAAAAATCTGGTTTCTGAAGCATAGCGGATTCACGCCAAATTATCACTAGCTCCTGAACAACTTACCATTCATTAGTGTATTTTTCGGAGCATGGTTTCATGTGTCCACCATCTGTAATAATTTATTGTGTCAACATTTGCTTTGTGTTTATCATCGGGCAATTTACTTTCCTGAATCACTGAAATGTTGGGGTCTGGGGTAATCTGCAGTCTTCTGTTGGCCGTTGTCTTATGATGGCTATTGCAATCCAACATGTTTGGAATGACTCTTATGATGTCTAAGCGTTGGAGTGGTCACAGACCACTTAACCCTTTAAGAGCCTTTCCTGTGGTTTTGAGAAATGTCCATAAATTTGCGAGGCAAGAGATTACAATTTTTGAAAATTTACTACTGGAATGACTGGCTCGATAACAGCAAATCATTCCAGTGGTAAATTTTCTAAGATTGTCCTCTGTTGACCTTGTCCCATCTTAGCATACGAATTGCTATTCAGTGAGCAACTCATCAATTTTCTTGACAAATCTTGACAACTGAAGGGATAACCTGAAATCCAGAGGTTCCATTAGCAAAATTTGTGATACTGGTGAATGTTAAGGAATTACTTAACCCTTAAAGCTTTCAATTTTTTCAAGAGAATTATTTTCTCAAGAAAATGTAAATTTGCAGACCAAGAGAAGACTATTTTTGGAAATTTACCACGGGAATGACTGGCTCGGTTATCGAGCCAGGCATTCCAGTGGTAAAATTTCAAAAATAGTCCTTGATCTGCAAATTTATATTTCACAAGACCACTGCAGAAGCCGTTTTTGGCTGATATGAGTGTTAAAGGCTTAAGAGGAGACTCGAATACATTTTCAAAAATATTTTTCTTGTTGCCGGCAGTTGGATATATTCACTAAGCAAAATGTTTAATAGTCTTGACCAATCTGAACCATTAGAGGGTTAATGCATGGGGTATTCGACCATAAAAGACAATAATTTTGTCTGAAAGAATCATGGCATCTATTATAATAGAGGGATCCATTTCTAGCTATGCCCCGCCCATTTCTTTCTAAGGTCTTCCCATGCCTGTATTGGGATCAATCGACCCCTGAATTCCCAGAATCGCAATGTCATGTTAATTTTACAAGTAAACTGTTGAATATTTTGAAACTAATTTGCTGGGGTGCTTTTGTTGCCCAGTCAAATTAGTTTCAAAATTTTCAACAGAATGTTTATTAAATAATAATTCCATTAAAATTTGTACACTTGATGGACTATTTCTGTTTCATGACTAAGAATTTGTGTCTGTTATGAGTATGAAGTCAGCCTACATATGATGTAATTTATTATGACGTTGTGTACTTGACGGACAGATCAGATTCATCCATTATATGGAATGTTTAGATGTAGAAACACAACAAATCATTGAAGTATGCTTTTCTTCATCCATTGTGTTTTTACAGGAAGATTATGGCAATGCCTCGACTTAATCAGCATACGCATCAAAAGAGTCTAGGCGTATTTCTACAGTGCAATGCTGATTCTGACTCTACGTGAGTGTATCATATTATTATTAGCCGTTACCATACTGATATCAAATTTTTAAATTTTCAAATTAAAATAAAAGATGAACTGGTGTACATTTTCCAACGAATTTGGTGGAAGATGGTGCTGTCTTCGACAGCGGTATCGTCCACCAAAATTGTTGAAAAATATGCACTGTTCAGTGGTGCTATATTTCCTGGGTCAAGTACACTCAGTGACATTTATGAATCGTTGTAGTTCAGTCACAAACTGAATTAATGTCATTACCTTTGCACATGCACGCACACATAAACACATGCACGACAGTCCTGTGGTCAGTTACATTTAAATGTAACTAGTTAGTTAGTTACATTGGACTAAGTCGGTTACAAAACAAAATTCTTCAGTGGCAAGTTACTTTAATTACATGAAAAATGTAACTAAGTTACAGTCAGTTACAGTTACCCCAGCCCAAAAGGTTAAGTTTGTAATGGTTAAGCCGGCAAAAAGCCGGCCTTTGCAGTTCTCTTGAGAAATGTCCATTTGCAGGCCAAACGTTTGAAATTTTACCGCTTAAGTAACTGGCTCGATAAAAATAATCTTCCCTTCGCCTGCAAATAGACATTCAGTAAGACACAACTTTCAGTTTTCTCTACTAACATTGACCCTTTCACAAATGAATTCCCCATATCTTATTTTAAAGACAATCATTCCGGAAAACTTGTTTCGAACTTAATTTGGCTGGAAGCCATTGCTGCCGGCTGCCTAAGGCAGCAACGGCTTCCAGTGAAAGTAATTTCAAAATATTAAACTATTATATCATAAAGAATAATACTTTTTCCAGGATTTGTCGGTGAGAGGCAGGCTTGGGTACAAGTGCAAATGCATTTGCATTTGCATTTGAATGCATTTGCACTTGCATTTGCACTTGCATTTGCACTTGCATTTGCACTTGCATTTGCACTTGCATTTGCACTTGCATTTGCACTTGCATTTGCATTTAAATGCAATTCTGAAATTTCTGACACATTTGCATTTGCACTTGCATTTGAATCTCATGTATTTGCATTTGCATAAAAAGGGTTGCATTTGCTTTTGAGCTTTCAAATGCATTTGAGTTTTTTCAAAGGCACTACTCTTTTCATTTTGCATTTCTTTCAAAATAGGATGGGGCATAGATGCTGCTGCTGTAAATAGTCAACAGTCAAATTAATTTCAAAATATTCAACCAAATTATTTTTTAAATCATAAAAATGTAAAATTTATGACTGATATGACTGGCTTGCTGATTGAGTCAATCATTCTAGTGGTAAATCTTCAAAGATTATCTTCTTGGAATGCAAATAGACATTTACCAAGATCAATAAATAATAGATGCTGATAATTCTGCATGACATGGGTTAATTTACTGTTCACCCATTGTGATTAGAAGTGCTTGTCATTCAGTCTAGCTATACACACATACTCAGTTATGTGTTATCTCAGCCATAGGAATTAACATTTAAACAATTGAATCTGGAAATGTGAGAATCTTAATTCAGGTATTGAACAAGCAGAGAATATTTTGAAACAAATTTGACTGGAAACCTTTGCCTACAGCTGTATTTTGAATGTAATTTGACTGGAACCTGTTGCTGCCATAGGCACAGCAGCAGCTATCAATCAAATTACTTTCCAGATATTCAAAATTATATTTGATAATTATTTTGAAAGTAAGTTGACTGGCAGATGTTGTTTCCATGGACGCAATAGTGATCAGTGAATTTACTTTCAGAATAGTCTAAAAAATCAGAAAAAAAAATCTAAGGGTTACTTACCCCTTAAAGGTGAAATAAGTATTATTTCTTTCATAAAAAAGATCCATTTGCAGACAGACTATTTTTGAAAATTTTACACTGCAATGCATTTGCATTTGCACTTGCATTTGAATCATTTGCAAACATTTGCATTTGCATTTAAATGCATTACCCTGCGCTTGTACCCAAGCCTGGTGAGAGGGTTAAATTAATTTGAGAAGCATACTAACCCTTTAACCCTTGGAATGACTGGCTTGGTTATTGAGCTAGTCATTCCAGTGGTAACTTTTCAAAAACTCGGTCTGCAAATGGACATTTCTAAAGACTGCCGCAGAAGCCGTTTTTGGCTGATATGAGGATTAACGGGTTAAGGAATACATTTAAATTGATCACATTTCCAGAATAATATCAGATATCAGTATAGATAGTTTGAACACGAATGACATTTTTATTGTCAAGATTAGCTGTCTTCCTTCTGTATACGTGTAGTACTTAACACTGAAACGGTTTTCCCAGAAACTCAATTTCAATGTAACAGTACAGGCATGACAGGTAAGCTGTTGAATATTTTGAAACTAACTTTACAGGAACCTGTTTCTGCCATCAGCTTTCGGTCTAATTAGGTTCAAAATATTTAACATGCTATTTCTTATACATGTTATATTGTAGACAATTTATCGTATATTCAAAGGGTGAAGGCAAATTATTGTATTATTTCTTGATATATCCAGATCATGGTCATGTAGTGCTACAGCAGAGCTCCGCCTACTATGTCAGGTTCCAGACTGTGAACCGTTTGCTAGAAGTAAGTACATGTGTATTTAACCTTCTAATACTCATATCAGCGAAAAACAGCTTGTGCAGTGTTCTGGAAAAATGTCCGTTTGCAGACCAAGAGAAGGCTATTTTTATGCTCCCCGAAAAATTTCGGCGAAGCATATAGTCGCCGCTTAGTCTGTCCATCCGTTCGCCCTCTACAAGCTTGTCCGGGCCATAGTTTCAAGAGTTTTATGTGTACGATCATGAAACTTGGTATGTGGATGCATCTTATGGAGACGATGTGCATTGTGCAAAAAGTAGCTCAGCATGGCTTACATTTGACCTACTTTTCATGGTTCACTGAACATTGCAGTCCACAAGCTTGTTTGGGGCTGTAGTTTCAGGGCTTTTATATGTACGATCATGACACTTGGTAAATGGATGCATCTTATGGAGACGATGTGCAGTGTGCAAAAAGTAGGTCAGTGTGACCTACCTCTGACCTACTATTCACGGTTCACTGAATATTACAGTCTACAAGCTTGTCAGGGCCATAGTTTCAAGACATTTAAATGTATGATCATGAAACTTGTGGAGTCAGCGTGACATACCTTTGATCTACTTTTCACGGTTTATTGAATATTAGCAATTTCGTCAGTGTTGTAGTTTTAAATGTTTTTGGTGTACAGGGAGGTGTACAGTCTATGATGAGTAGGTCAGCGTAACCTACATTTGACCTACTTTTCATGGTTCATGGAACAACGGGAAATTTTTGTTCGACTGTAGCTTTGAGTTTTTGGTATACGGGAACTAAACTTGATATGTGGATGCATCTTAGGGGGAGGTGTACAGTATGACTTTTGACCTACTTTTCATGGTTCATGGAACATTACAAAAAATGTTAGTCCGGGCTATAATTTCAAGAGTTTTTGGCATACTGGAACTAAACCTGATGTCTTGATGGATGTATTGTACACTGAAGGTGTGTCACATTTGAAAAGTTGTGACCTAGTTTTCATGGTTCACTAAACATGCTTTTGACTTAGTTTTCAAGGTTCACTGAACATTTGAGAATTTTTGTCCGGGCCATAGTTTATACAGTGTTCCTACGGACTATGCCTTCGGGGAGCGTACATCAGTTCACTGATATGCCTTGTTGAAAATTTACCACTGGAATGACTGGCTCGATAACTGATAACCAGTCATTCCCGTGGTAAATTAAAAAAAATAGTCTTAGTCTGCAAATGGACATTCTCTATGAGAAAACTTAAATTTTCTTGAACAAAATGGTTAAAGGGTTAATTGAACTATTTTCTAGAAGTAAGTACATTTGTATTTAAGTGAACCATTTGTGAGAAGTAAGTACATTTGTATTTAAGTGAAACATTTGTGAGAAGTAAGTACATTTGTATTTAAGTGAACCATGTGTGAGAAGTAAGTACATTTGTATTTAAGTGAACCATTTGTGAGAAGTAAGTACATTTGTATTTAAGTGAACCATTTGTGAGAAGTAAGTACATTTGTATTTAAGTGAACCATTTGTGAGAAGTAAGTACATCTGTATTTAAGTGAACCATTTGTGAGAAGCAAGTACATCTGTATTTAAGTGAACCATTTGTGAGAAGTAAGTAAGTACATTTGTATTTAAGTGAAACATTTGTGAGAAGTAAGTACATTTGTATTTAAGTGAACCATTTGTGAGAAGTAAGTACATTTGTATTTAAGTGAACCATTTGTGAGAAGTAAGTACATTTGTATTTAAGTGAACCATTTGTGAGAAGTAAGTACATTTGTATTTAAGTGAAACATTTGTGAGAAGTAAGTACATCTGTATTTAAGTGAACCATTTGTGAGAAGTAAGTACATGTGTATTTAAGTGAACCATTTCTGAGAAGTACATTTGTATTTAAGTGAACCATTTGTGAGAAGTAAGTACATTTGTATTTAAGTGAACCATTTGTGAGAAGTAAGTACATCTGTATTTAAGTGAACCATTTGTGATAAGTAAGTACATCTGTATTTAAATGAACCATTTGTGAGAAGTAAGTACATCTGTATTTAAGTGAACCATTTGTGAGAAGTAAGTACATGTGTATTTAAGTGAACCATTTGTGAGAAGTAAGTACATGTGTATTTAAGCATTGTTTCATCTTTACGTGAGCTCACACTTAGGAGCTTACAGTTAGTTTATATCAATCAGTTAGAAAACCAGTCATTCCTGGGGTAAATTAAAAAAAAAAGGTTTCTTGGGCTGCAAATAGACATGCTGTAAGACCACTTCGGAATGAGGGTAATGTTGAAACAAAATATGTTAAATAAAAAAATTTTCTGTACTTTTTTCCTCAGAAATTCAGCATTTGTTTTACAGTAAGGAAAATGATTGGGGCTTCAGCCATTTTGTGTCCTGGCATGTAAGTTTAGTATTTTTTTCCTACATCCATAGCCTTTGTAGTTACATGTGATTTATGCAGTTTATTTTTACACTGGCCATAAGAAGAGGGTATTGCATTCCTGATTGTGTGTGCCTCCAGCTATGCATGTGTTTGTCTGTCCGGAGCTGTGTCTGGAGAATTACTCATCCTATTTGTCTCATATTTTAACTCTTACAACTCTGATGTCAAACTATGAAATTTGCAAATTAATTAAAAGATGATCTGGTGTTCATTTTGCAACAAATTTGGTGGAAGATTGTGCTGTCGTAGACAGCAACATCGTTCACCAAAATTGTTGAAAAATGTACACCAAATTCTTCGCTATCGAACCAGTAAAAATAGAATTTTGACATCAGAGTGTACATGTAGTTGCTGTATAACAGGATATCCAGATATTACTATTGATGCTGATAAAAAACTTGTATGACATCCAATTCTGTATATATGGATATTTCAGAAAGTAATAATCTGTATTCTCTCTAATTTTAACACAAAAGCGATTGTGACGTTTCACAAGGCTTTAACAAAGTCATGAGGTATAGAGATTTGATTTGTTGATCTGCTGGTATATTTTATATCCATGATTCTGTTAGTGTAAATCACTTCGTTCGTGCAAAGATTTTATATAAGTGTATATGCAAATATTTCTGTGCAACCTGATTTCCGTTCCTGCAATTTTACATATTTTGTATTATAAATATGTCAAAGTGGACAAAACTACTTGTAAAACCAGTTTGCTTAACTCAAAAAGGGGGAATCCAGGTTTAACTCTGCCCCGCCCATTTCTAGCTAAGCTCCACCCATGCTTTGCTGGCATTGGGATCAATCAATCCCTGCACACTGAATCTCAATCTCCAGAAAACTATATAGGTAAGCTGTTGAATATTTTGAAACTAATTTGACTGGGTGCTTGTTGCAGTCAAATTAATTTCAAAATATTCAACAGAATGTTTATTAAATAATAAAATTAAACAATTTGTACAATTTGACGGACTGTTATTTGTAACTGAGTAAATCTAGTCAATCATAATGTAATTAATTATGAAGTCAGTCTACGTGCGACATTGCTGATTATGACATCGTATGATTGATAGATAAACTAGATTCATCCATTGGTGAACATGTGTTTTCAATTTGTACATGCATGTAGTATTGGACACCTAATTTTAGAGATGTAAGCAGCTAGGATGGATTCATGTCAGTGGTAGGTATTGACGTGATTCTATCCTGTATGTGCACATGTCAAAAGCTAGCTGCTATATATGATCATTTGCATTAATTACTGTTGTTTTGTTTCGCAATAACTGGGTAGTGAAGATGATAGATTAACCCTTTAACGGTCAAATTTTGTCAAGAAAATCAAAACATTTGCTTATTGAATGTCCATTTGCAGGTCAAGAGAAGACTATTTTTGAAAATTTACCACTTGAATCACTGGTTCGGTTATCAAGCCGTTCATTCCAGTCGTAAATTAAAAAAAATAGTCTTCTTGGCCTGCAAATGGACATTGCTCAAGATCACTACAGAGCCTGGTTTTGGCCGGCTTGACCACTAAAGGATTAAACTAATATGATATTTCATTTTCAAGGCAACAATACAGGAAAACTTGAATATTTTGAAATTGATTTGACTGGAAGCCATTACTGCCATAGGCATCAATGGTCTCCAGTCAAACTAATTTCAAAATATTCAACAGAATAAGGTTTATATATCATAAGGATTTTACTTTTTCAGGGATTTGTGGGAGAAAGGGTTAAAATTCACATAAACCAACAACATCACATGTATCTCGTGCTCACTACAGCTATGTATTGAAACATCAGAACATTACAGACTTACATGTGCAGTACCACATGAGCCACCGCATCAAAAAAGCTGATCAAATGTTACATATTTATGTTTTTCTATATTTATAGGACTTATTCGATGCAAACCGTGGTTTCGTGAAAGACGACAGCATTATAATTGAAGTTCATGCCTCAGCTGACGCTCCACATGGTGTTAGGTATGCAGTACTTACCATTCATCCGGTATAGTAGGAAGAAAGACATCTATCTACATGCATAGGCGACATCAATGCTAATTGACTTGCTTTTTCAACTATATGGCATTGACTAAGTGGTGGTTTGTTCTAATACAAAGTAGAGATATGGAATCTGCATCATTGCTTATTATTGATCTGATGTTTATGCAGTTGTCTTAAGCTTTCAGAATTTTAAACAAACATTTCTTGTTATTTGGTTTTATCTTAATGGTGGCCCTTACCTGAAATTCCTGGGTCCAAATTACAAATCTGTTTTGAAACTAATTTGACTGGAAGCCATTTCTGCCTTAGGCAGCAGCAATATTTAGCTCCCAGTCAAATTAGTTTCAAAACTATGCAACAGAATATTCCTTACATCAGAAATAATTTGTAATTCCAGGTCTGTATTGATTAAAGGGTTCACAATGCAGCGGTATTCCTTAATGAAGTACATATAGTCATGGTTTAACCATTTAACACTCATACCAGCCAAAAATGCTTTCTGCAGTGATCCTGAGAAATGTCCATTTGCCGACCAAAAGAAAACAATTTTTGAAAATTTACCACAAGAATGACTGGCTCGATATCCGAGCCAGTCATTCCAGTGGTAAATTTTCAAAAATACTCTTCTCTTGTTCTGCAAATGGACACTTTCTATGAGAGAATTGAAATTTTCTTAAATAAATTCGAGGGGTAAAGGGTTAAATACATGACTACCATTTGGAATTCTCATTGTCTTCCTACGAAAGAGTTAATGCTTTAATCGTCAAGCTGGCGGAAACTGGTTTCTGCAATGGTCTTAAAAGAATATCAAATTCTATAGTGAACATTCCCCTCAAGTTTCAAAATATCGTAAATTATACGATATATACATAAACAATGGACAACATTTTGAGATCTATTCTAAGTTATCAAAGAAAGATATTCGATCCTTAAATATGAAATTTTAATGTGTTCCCCTAGTTTATAGAATGTGTCATTGCCGGACATTTCAACCAAAATCCAAGATGCCAAGCTGGCGGAAACTGGTTTCTGCAATGGTCTTAAAAGAATATCAAATTCTATAGTGAACATCCACCTCAAGTTTCAAAATATCGTAAATACGATATATACATAAACAATGGACAACATTTTGAGATCTATTCTAAGTTATCAAAGAAAGATATTCGATCTTTAAATGTGAAATTTTAATGTAATCCCCCAGTTTACAGAATCTGTCATTGCAGGACATTTCAACCAAAATCCAAGATGTCATTCTGGTTCAAATATTTGAGTAGGCTTGTTGTATATTATATTCTCATCAGCAGCAATAAAGCCCGTTCGTTTCACAGCCATAAGATGATTGCACATCAATTTCACATCAATTTCACATATGCCTTATATGTTGAAATTCCAATTGACTCAGAAAATTAAAATTCTATCTGAGCATTGTGAAAAGCTGTTGAATGCTTTGAAGTTTAGCTTGATGGAAATTGTTGCCGTCTTGTTTAGATTTGAATTGCAGCGAATATGGGTTATGAACTGGCTATGAACTCTAGTCAAACCATTCTATAATGTACAGAGTGTGCACAATCAACAAGTTGTCACTAAAGTGTCGCAATCGCTATTATATTCGGCTAATTTGAACTAGAATAACATCATTTATCACTCCAAGCAGGGTAGATGGATGCGTTCACAAAGACTAAATAATGAAAGGGTAATTGGAGAGTTGCAAATTAAACTAATGTGTCTGAAAGTTGTTTATAATACCGAATTGTATTATTATAATATGAAATTCCTGCTCTATTTAGAAGGAAGTTTGATTTGTAAGACTATTTTTTTAAGTTTATTACTCGATGCATGGCTCGATAAAGGTAAATGAACATTCAGTAAGCAAATATTTGATATTCTTGACCAAATTTGACCATTAAAGGGTTAACAATGCTAACTTCAGCTACAACTATGCTCAGGAACGCTTGCATGGTTATACAGATATAGCGATATGTTTATTGTATTGCTTCTTTTCAGTTGGGATTCCAAGAAGCACACTGGCTGTGTTGGTTTGAAGAACCAAGGCGCTACCTGCTATATGAACTCGCTCTTACAGACGCTGTTCTTCACAAATAACCTCAGAAGGGTGAATAATAATGATTATTACTTGATGTAATGTGTGATAACCAGATACATATACAATGTAGATCAGTAACGTACTAACCCTTTAATGGATGAATTTGGAGCTGTGCGGTATACCGGTACTGGAACCGTCAGCGATTTTGTAAGCATGGCGGTTCAAAAACCGTTGACACAATTTGAAAACCGCAAAACCGCATATTTATGAAAAACCGGTTTTGTAAATATTTGTTTTGCAATAATATATTATCAACGCATAAAATTAAAAAAAATTTCGCATCTTGCGAGTATGTTCCCCAATTGCATAATATGTTCAGAAACTAATGTACTAGTGTTTATAGTAGCATGTTATGATTTATGAACGCACAATACCATCTGGCAAAACGGGAATCGAGATGAGTTTAATGTGTATAGTGTATATAGTAATATTCAACAGGTCTCGCGGGCACCCAAACTGGTCGCCTAGCAACTTGCCTAGACATCTTAAACACACTGCGTAACTGTGTGTATTTAACGCTTATCTTTGAGAATGCATTGTTATTTAATGTGTACCAACTGTATTATTTGTGGAATGTATTATTTGTGTATTATTTAATTGAATATCTGCTATAGTTATTTGAAAAAATAATGGACGTCAAGTTGTTGCTACCTTAGGATGTAGACCTAATTTTGTCTCAGGATAAAATGGGTTAAGTCTGGCATGACAGCGGGATTCACAGTGAGACTGATAATAAACACAACCCATGGAGCTTCCAGCTGGCAAAATTAGTCTATTAAGGGCCCCTTGCATCATAAATAAACTCAACCATTGACATTCTGATGTGTAGTAGGGGTGAGTCCACTGTAAATATTTAGGCATGTCTGCGTTCACTTTCATAAACGCTCAGAGGGTGTGAGCGGGTTTAGCCAATCCGAATGCTGTGTGCGGGTTATTTCTAAAATATACTGAAATATTCAGGACTACTTGCGTGCATACATGTATTTCTGGTAAAATGGAAGAATATTTTTAAGGGGAGTTTTATATCAGAGTGCATGTCAATATAATGATAGGGAGACAGTATTCGGCATAAATGGTTTATTTAAATATTAACCACGTTTCACGAAAGATAGTATGATTACAAATTCGAGTCTACCACAAAATAGTCTATTTTTATGGTACTGCGAATGAGATTACATTTTTTTACTATTAGCCATCCAATAAACCGTATATCTGGTCAAAACCGGTTTTATAATCAACACCGTCACCGGTTTCAATTTTTCCAAAACCGCACAGTCCTAAATGAATTGAGTTTTAGCTCTGCCCCGTCCATCTCTAGCTAAGCTCCTCCCAGTGGCACCCATGTTTTGCTCGTGTTTGGATTAATCACCAGAAAGCGCTGTAGGTTAGCTGTTGAATATTCAGCGGCCAAATGTTAAAGACACAATTTGTACAACTTGACGGTCTATTAACCCTTTAATGATCATACCAGCCAAACCGTCCTCTGTTATGGTTTTGTGGAATGTTCATTTACAGGCCAAGAGAATACAATTTATGAAAACTCACCACTGGAATGACTGGCTCGATAGCCAAGCCAGTCATTTCAATGATAAATTGTCAAAAATAGTTTTCTCTTGGCCTGTAAATGAACATTCAAGAGGCAGATATTTGAAATTTCCTGACCAAATTTGATCATTAAAGGGTTAAGCGTTTATGACGGACTAAATTGTGTCATTCATGACATAATTGATTATGACAGCCTACATGTAATGTAGTGGATTATGATGTCATGATTGATGGATGAACTAGATTCCTCTATTATCAAGATGACCAAAACTGGCCTATCCAGTGGTCTTGAGTAATTTACATTTACAGGTCAAGATTTTTTTTTTTAAATTTTATACTGGAATGACTGTCTGGGCAACCTAGTAGCTAGTACTGATTGAGTTAGGTGGACCATGAGTCTAAGCCAAAGCTTTTTTTGTCGAACTCTGACGTAGTAATCTGAAAAGGGTGCAGACTATCCCTGAAGAGTCTGTAACAAGTTTATGAATTGTATCTCTTTGATGAATTTATACTTTAATAAACATTCTGTTGAATATTTTGAAACCAATCTGACTGAGCTGTTGTTGCCATAGGCAGCAACATCCCCGGTCAAATTAGTTTCACATTATTCAACAGCTTATCGTGTATCCGTATAATGACCTGGAAATTGGGAGTGAGGGAATTCAGAATTCAAAGTATATAAATCGATTCCGACATGCACAAAAAGTGGTCGGAGCGTAGACAGAAATGAGAGTGGAATAGTTATAAATGGACCCCTCCTTTGTGCTACTGGTTTGACTAGAACTTAATAAGTATTTTTCTTTTTATTTAGGCAATATACATGATGCCGACAGAAAGTGATGATTTAAACAAAAGTGTACCATTAGCTTTACAGCGAGTCTACTATGAGCTACAGTTTAACGATAAATCTGTTGGAACGAAAAAGCTAACAAAATCATTTGGGTAAGTTAATTTGTGTCTTGTTCAAATTCTATTCGTAATGTATGTATGTAATTAATAATACTGATATTTGTCTGTTTGTCACTTAAAAATTTGTATGCAATGACTACACCGGAGCTCAAAATTGGAAAAATCGGTTACCTGATTTTCACAGCATGATCAGATCATACTGATATGGCTGAGCATAGTGGGACTCATGTCCAGCTATACGTCGTCCATTTCTAGCAAAGCTCTGCCCAAGCTTTACACGTTGGGGTCAGTTTATATACTTTGAACCCTTAATTCTCAAAATTCCATTTTCTAGGTAATTATACAGGTAAACTGTTGAACACTTTGTAATTGGATTGGGCACGGCTGCTGCCTATAAACCTTCTTTTTTTTAAATTTACCACTGAAATGCTTGGGTGTCTTGATAACCAAGCCAGTCATGAATTTCATAAGTAAATTTTCAAAAATTATATTCTTGGTCGTCAAATGGTCTTTCAAGAATCAAATATATTGATTTTCTTGACCACATTTGGCTATGAATGTGTTAACTACATGTTACTGCTACAAAATTCTGAGATGTGATACATCTTGATTGTGACATGCACTGGATAGTGCTTACATGGCACTGGATAGTGCTTACATCTTGATTATGACAGGCACTGGGTAGTGCTTGCATCTTGATTGTGACAGGCACTGAATAGTGATTACATCTTGAGTGTGACAGGCACTGGATAGCGTAATACATCTTGAGTGTGACAGGCACTGGATAGTGCTTACATCTTGATTGTGACAGGCACTGGATAGTGTGATACATCTTGATTGTGACAGGCACTGGATAGTGTGATACATCTTGATTGTGACAGGCACTGGATAGTGCTTACATTTTGATTGTGACAGGCACTGGATAGTGTGATACATCTTGATTGTGACAGGCACTGGATAGTGTGATACATCTTGATTGTGACAGGCACTGGATAGTGTGATACATCTTGATTGTGACAGGCACTGGATAGTGCTTACATTTTGATTGTGACAGGCACTGGATAGTGTGATACATCTTGATTGTGACACATGCTGGATAGTGCTTACATCTTGATTGTGACAGGTGCTGGATAGTGCTTACATCTTGATTGTGACAGGTGTTGGATAGCGTGATGCATCTTGATTGTGACAGGTGTTGGATAGCGTGATGCATCTTGATTGTGACAGGCGCTGGATAACGTGATACATCTTGATTGTGACAGGTGCTGGATAGTGTGATACATCTTGATTGTGATAGGCGTTGGATAGTGTGATACATCTTGATTGTTACAGGCGCTTGATAACGCGATACATTTTGATTGTGACAGGCGCTTGATAACGCGATACATCTTGATTGTGACAGGCGCTTGATAACGTGATACATCTTGATTGTGACAGACGCTTGATAACGTGATACATCTTGATTGTGACAGGCGTTGGATAGGGTGATACATCTTGATTGTGACGCTCGCTGGATAGCGTGCTATATCATGATTGTGACAGGCACTGGATAATGTGATACATCTTGATTGTAACAGGTGTTCGATAGTGCTTACATCTTGATTGTGACACACGCTGGATAGTGCTTACATCTTGATTGTGACAGGCGCTGGATAACGTGATACATCTTGATTGTGACAGGTGCTTGATAATGTGATACATCTTGATTGTGACAGGTGCTTGATAATGTGATACATCTTGATTGTGACAGGTGCTGGATAACGTGATACATCTTGATTGTGACAGGTGCTGGATAATGTGATACATCCTGATTGTGACAGGTGCTTGATAACGTTATACATCTTGATTGTAACAGGTGCTGGATAATGTGATACATCTTGATTGTGACAGGCGCTTGATATGCTGGATAACATGATACATCTTGAGTGTGACAGGCGCTGGATAATGATATTGAAATTATATATGTTTGTGTCTGTGCAAAGATGTGCATATGTGAGTGTACATGCATTGGTATGTAAGATTATATATTATGTCTCATTTCAGGTGGGAAACACTAGACACATTTATGCAGCATGATGTACAGGAACTATGTAGAGTGGTATGTGACTTCTAGACTATATTCACTAATAATCCTAGCAGCCTATTATTAGAATATTATTTATCAGTCAGTCAATAAATAGCAAGTGTTATACAGTACATTGTAGTTTCGACATAGGCAGCTTTGCCAAAAATGTAAAATTTAAATGACTGAACGACTTATACCAGTTGCGAGTTGCAACTATAAATTGGTCAAGAAGACATCTGAAAAGTCGCATTCCATAACATAACATTTTTTCTACATTTAACTGAATGTGCATGTTTATGTCTGCGTGTGCTGGCATGTCTGCGTGTGTGAGGAAGAGCCCTCGAAATTGGTCTGAATGTTAAATACTGTATGACCATCGGGTATCCATTTTGAAAATTAGTTTCCATATGGTAGGCTTAACCGATTGGTTAAAAAATTGGTCTGGTACCATATCCAATATGTCATTAGGCAGTCGTTTTAGAAGAAAATTAAATTTCCCTGTATTGTTTGCATCGCTTGGACCTTGTTTAGCATCAAAATGTTAAAAAATTCGTAAGTTATAGTCAGACCTATCACTTTGTTAAATATTTGCCCATTTGTGCAAATAATTATGAATATAATGTTATTTGCCAAATTCATGTGTGCTAAGACAAGTACAGCTAAGTGTTAGCTTTAAAGAGTATCAATGTCATATAGCTGACGTAGTGTCTTCAATGAAATCAGCGTTTTCAATTGTAATTTGCCGGAAACCATTTACTTGTCAGGATTGGTAAAAGAAAATATCAAAATTTGTCCTTAGTAAATCTCTATTTACAGGCTAAGGGAAGAAAGTGTACCAGGGGAATGACTGGCTCCGCTCGGTTATCAAGCCAATCATTCTAGTGGTAACATTTCTAAAATAGCCTTTGCTTGACCTCTAAATGGACATTACTCAAGACCACTGCAGAGGCCGGTTTTGGCTGGCTTGACCATTAAATGGTTAAGAGATCATGGGAAGTCATTGAATTTTGTTTTCGTAACCCTTTCGATGACAAATCTGTGAAAAAGCAAATTCTTTACGATATATAGCATATTCTGTCGAATATTTTTAAATTAATAGGATGAAGCCATTGCTGCCTAAGGCAGAACCCATGCATATTAATTTCAAAATATGCAACAGCTTTCCTGTATGCTTGCCTTGAAAGTGAGATACAGGGAATTCATCGGTGAAAGTGTTAAGCGTGTATTATCCGTCTTTCATGGATCTAGATCTTGTTTATTCATCAATAATAAGTACTATATGAGGATTTGTTGTCTTGCAGCTTTTGGATAACATGGAGAACAAAATGAAAGGGACATGTGTCGATGGAACAATACCCAAGCTCTTTGAGGGGAAAATGTTGGTAAGTAAACATTGCAATGCTAAATTAATGCCATCTTGCATTCATTTGTCTACTGTCTGAGCATATGTTCATGGGGAAATGTCTGTTCGACCTTTCACTTTGACTAGACAAAAAACCATCATCAGCAATTATAGATAATTATGATAGATAGAAATATATCTAGGCAATTCAGGCAATTGCCTTATTTGCCCATATGTACACCATACACAATGATTATCCATAGGTAATATTGTGGTATTAATACAGAGTATTGACTCGTATTCCAAAGGTCATGGGTTCAAGTCCTGCCTCTACCTGATGAGCACCAAAAGTGTGAAACCATTCGTGGAGTGGATGAATCTCACTGTGTTAGAAACTCATAAATGATTAAAAAAGAAAATAGAGAAGTTACTGAGTCGGCCTTCTGTAGACAGCAACCACGGCAACACTGAACAACCTCTAACTGCAGTGTTACGGTAGAAGGGAAATGAGGTGGTTCTTGATACTGAAAGCTTGAGAAGCCTCTAAAATAATATTATGAATGCATCATTATCTTGCCTGTTTTGCTGACGTCAAGCCCTGGATGGGTAAAGCTGTAAAATGTATAGGATAATGGATCTAACCTTTGATGGCTTTCTATAGGACAGATTATTTCAGCTCCATACTAGAGACAAAATCTTCAAGGAAAATGTGCATGACTGCTGGTCCTAAAAGGGATTGACCCCCCCCCCCCCCCCCCCCTGAACAATATAGCTAATCTTAAATATTTTGAAATTAGTCCTTTGGCAGCTATTTAAAAAAGTCCAAGGTGTAGCTGTCTAACTTAACAAGTGAGTACTTACTCATATTGCAGTGACAGTATTTAACCCTTTAATAGTCAGTCAAGCTTGGTCAAGAAGTCAAGTTTTGCTTAGTGAATGTCCATTTCATAAAAGGACTATTTTTTAAGGTTTACCACTGGCATTGATTGAAATGAGTAACTTGAATATGGGGCCTGTCATTCCAGTGTTTCTGTTAAAATGTCTCGGTCTGCAAATCCAACAAACTGCCCAAAACTGGCGTTTGCGGTGATCATGGGAAATGCCCATTTACAGGCCAAGAGAAAAGTATTTTTGAAATCTTAACGCTGGATTTACTTGCTCGGTAACCTCATTTCAGTGGTAAATCTTAAAAAATATCTGTGTCCAACAAATGGACATCACCATCAGAAAATGGCTATTTTGTTGATCAAATTTGTTAAGACCACTGGAGAAGGCATTTTGGCCTGTTTACATAGTAAGGAGTCAATTTGATTACAAAGTATGAATTACCATAATAGATATGATGTTTGTGTGAATGAGGTAGCAGTGTACTATATGAATATCTGTAAAACAACACAGAAACAAGAGCAGTCAGAGACTGCAGACCCTCGCCCTCCCGTTTTTGTCACATTGTAAAGGTTTTGTGATTTTCCAGATTTTTCTTTACAGATTTCTGCCTTTTTTTCTGACTCCCGATCATGCCCAAAGTTGTGTAATCCTCGTGTATAGTCACTCTTTCCTGTGTTAAAATCTAAGCCAAATCGGACAAGAAGTTTCCGAGGTCCACAAATCCATAATTTTATTGGATCTGTATCCGATTTCTCTTAGCGAAATCATAGCCAAGGTCTGGAAGTCCTATTGCAGTGCAAGTTCCTTCATTGTATTAAAGTTTGAGCTAAATCGGATCAGTAGTTTTTGAGATACATGTCCGGGTACACAGGCGCACACACGCATGCACTCGTGTTACTACAAATATACATTCCTCAGGAGGACTGCAGACACTGGATTTGACCGGCTTGACCATTATGATTAAGGAGTGATTAATTAATAGAATTAGATGATAAGTACTTATTGTGGGTTTTAACCGTTACCAATCTGGGGTAAAAATTATAAATTTCCAAATTAAATTAAAAGATAACCTTGTATTCATTTTTCAAAAAATTTGGTGGACTGTTGCTGTCATACATAATTCGATTGGAAGGTTCCTAAGGCAACAATGTCTTCCAATCCAATTATATATGAAAGCAACATCGTCCACTAAAATTGTTGAAAAATGTATTCCAGTTTCTTTGCTATTGGCATAGTAAAAGATAGAATATTGGCATCAGTGTGGTAAGGGCTAAGTATTCGCTTATTTAGAAAAGTTTGTGTTATTGCTAGCCTGCATTGGCTGGAACACTGGGATACCATGCTCTTCTGGTGATTAAACTTGTTTTTGTTTCAGTCATACATTAAATGTAAACATGTGTCCTATTGTTCACAAAGGCAGGAGGCATTCTATGATATCCAGCTAAATGTCAAAGGATGTAAAAGCAGTAAGTATTCCTACGCATGTGCCAGTATTTACACTAACATTACGGCTTTAATCATTAAACCAGGCATTTCAGTGTTAAATTATAAAAAAATAGACAAATGAACATTTTATGAAAAAAAATTGAAATTTTCCTGACCAAATTTAACTGGTAACACTCATTTTGAAGACGGGCAAAACTGTGCTCTTGAGAAATGTACACGTGCAGGCCAAGAGAAGACTATTTTGGAAAATGTACCATGAGCAAGTCATTCAAGTGCTAAATTTGTATAAATAGTATTCTCTTGACCTGCAAGTAGACATTCAATAAACATATATTTTTTTTATTCTTAATTAAATTTAGTCATTAAAGTTTTAAAGGATTATTAACCCTTACCACTGATGGATCATTTTTAATTTTCAAATTAAATTAAAAGATGAACTGGTGTTCATTTTTTAATAAATTTGGTGGAAGATGGTGCTGTCGTAGACAGCAACATCGTCCACCAAAATTGTTGGAAAATGTACACCGGTTTCTTTGCTATTGACACAGTAAAAGATAGAATACTGACATCAGCGTGATAAGGGTTAAAATACCCATCTTACCTGAGTGTCAAAATGCTGAAAATCATATACACATTGTACAATGCATAACCGCTGGTTATTTTGAAGCTAATTTGACAGGAACCAGTTATTGATGCCCTGACTCCATTGATAGCAACAGCTTCATGTCAAATTAGCTTTAAAATAACCAACATTTGACGATTCTTGCCTTGAAATTGAGATTCTGGGACTTGAGCTTAGGTTTGTTTGTGATTGTCTTAATATGCTTGAATTAAGCTTGAATGCGTCGCTACACAGACCAGAGCAATACACTCTCAGTATTTCAAAGGTGATGGTGGGGTTACAAAAATCAGATCTGCTCAATTCCGATTCCCTTGGCACAATATGAGATTTCATAAGCATTTTCGCATTGCAGAAGAGTCCATTCCACCTTTCAGTTCACAAGATCAATGGTCAACATTATAGTAACGTTGCTACAAAATGAATTCGTGCTTCATAGCGCAAGTTTCCTGTGTTCTATCATTGCACAACTATATACATGTACTTGATCCAGACTTTATTGACAATAAAACTGATTGATCTGACAATTCATCAGAATTCTTGTTCATTGTGCCGCTTACTAAACAATTCTCTGATTATGTTGATTTGGAAACAGTTGTAGGGTTACATTTAGAGCGGCGCAATGTCCCAATATTACCGTGAAAACCGTAATATACAATACCGTTAATACCTAAGCATTTCAAAATATCGTTGCTCAATACCGTCAATAACGACATTAAAAAATTGGTTCCTAAATAAAAATAGAAATGTGTGTTCAGAACTTAATCTTCCCATACATATAGTGATAGTTTGTGAGTAAATTAGTGCTAATAATGCCAAAAAATATGGGCATCCCTAACTACTTGACTGCGTGGAGCAGTAAAAAACCACCACCTAAAGATTATTTCGTTTTAATTATGCAATTTATTTTGAGAGAATATTACAATTTCATGGAAATAGGATTGGACACGCGTTATTCACGTTAAGACTGCATATCCTCAATGCTGTGTCTATAAGAGAGTTTGTGCGACTGACTGAATCTATGGCTCCAATTATCAGAGTATAACCCTGGCTTCATTTAATCTACTTGCTGACTCTGTTTAGCTCCTCATTTAGCGTGACGCTCGACTGATGAAGTAATATTGATTATGTGCTGGTTTAACTCTACTATCAGAACAATACAACTTTAACTCTTTAATGGTCAAATTTAGTCAAGAAAATTTAAATATTTTCATATTGAATGTCCATTTACAGGCCGAGAGAATACAATTTAAAAAAATTTATCACTGGAATGACGGGCTCAGTTATCGAGGGGTAAATTTTCAAAAGTTGTGTTCTCTTGGCCTGTAAATGGACATTGCACAAGGCCATGGCAGAGGGCGGTTTTGGCCGGTATGACCATTAAAGGGTTAAAGTGACACTTCAATGGCAAATAGCGGATTATAATTAACTATAATTAACAACATGTCCGAGTTTCACACGAATGATATTACATCAATAAAAAATGATGACCTAATAAAATCATGAAAGTAAGCATTCACAATAACCATAGTGTTGTATTCACATTATATCAGAAAGCAGACTATTTATTTTACCCATTTTAACTGTTGATTGGACATTGACAGTGCGGAAGTGGAAAAAAATCGATCTAATTTTTTGGCCTTTACTGTCATGTATTATCATGATAACCAACCACCTACCCCCACCCTCTGATCACGATAAATCGTGATAGTGATATTTTTCTATGATACCAATGCTGTTAATGTAAATGTCAATGCCGCCCAGCACTATTGTATATTATGTCATACCTATGTATCCATATATTCAAAATTAGTTTTCAGTTATAAGACTTGAGAACTATATCAAGTAGTTGACTATTGTAGGGTGAAATTTCGTATCTGGTGACATAGAATCGATGCTACTGAGGAGAAATGGGGTTGTTGCAATAGATCGTGAATAGAGGGATAAATTTCTATTTTAACACCCATTTCTAGCTCAGCTCCACCTGCTTTGTCCGTGCCTATGGCAGCAACAACTTGAAGCCAAATTAGTTTCAAAACAAGAAAGCGGCGTCATCACTACTCCCCACACTTTCCGGTTCAGCGCCTTTGACATTCTGCACTGCCCCCCCCGACACACACACACACACACACACACACACACACACACACACACACACACACACACACACACACACACACCCGGCTGAGGTTTAGAGACAAAGGTTGTCTCGCAATCCGCAATCATGTGGGGATAAATATTCGCTAGGATGTTATTGTGATGGACCTACCTCATTTTGAATGTGATGTCGGCTAACAAGTTCTGCATTAATTATGGTTATTGATTGCATATGTAGTCGTATTGTGCTTTAATTAACTGGTGATCGTTAAAGTCTAATGTGAATGATTTTTTCCAGTAATCGAATCCTTTGACGAATATGTAAAAGTTGAGACACTAGAAGGTGACAATAAGTATGATGCTGGTGACTATGGCTTACAGGTACATATATGGTACTAATAGTAATATTGTTTAATAATAAAGTTTAATAATAATAATAATAATAATAATAATAATAATAATAATAATAATTGTTAGTACAACATAGCATGCAAACCATCTTAGCTTTATCATTTTAGTTAACTCTTTAACTCTTGAATTTGTTAAAGAAAATTTCAAATTTCTGATAGAAAATGTTCATTTGCAGACCAAGAGGAGACTATTTTTTTTAATTTACCAATGGAATGACTGGCTCGGATATCGAGCAAGTCAGTCCAGGGGTAAATGAAAATAGTCTTGGTCTGCAAAGGACATTTCTCAAGACCATTGCAGAAGTCGTTTTTGGTTAATATGAGTGTTAAAGTGTTAACCCTGCCCAGAGACCAGCTTAACCATAAGATCAATGTTATTGATGTAACAGAAATGCTTTAATAAGACTTATTCATTGATGGAGATCATTTGAATGGTAAATTCTCAAAAATACTCTTCTGACTGGCAAATAGATATTCCTCTTGACAGACCCCGGCATAGGCCAGTTTTGGCATGAAAGGGTAAATTGTTTCTGTATAAACACTAATTTATTGCGGTGAATGAGTGCTTTCAAGTAACACTTGCTTATTTTTGCACAGGAAGCTGATAAAGGTGTGATATTCTTAATGTTCCCGCCTGTGTTACACCTACACCTTATGAGGTTCATGTATGATCCAATAGCAGATGCCAACATCAAAATTAATGACAGGTAATTGTGACTACTTCCGTCCCTGTGTTAAAGTACATTGGTGTTTTCCGATATTGCCTAAAAATGTCAATACAGTCAATAATGATATTTGAAAATAGGTTCCTAAAAAATAAAAAATGTGTGTTTATAACTTAATCTTCCCATATACCTATAGTGCTAGTGTGTGTGGGTAAATAGTTGCTAACAGTATAAAAAATACAGGCACCCCTTACTTAGCTGGGAGAGGTGAGGAAGGCTTTGGAATCATAAATATCAGGACACCAATAACAAAATATTGACAAGCAGAATAATTGTAGGACGTATGTCTTGCAAGTCTCATTGTAAGATTAATATATTTTAAACATCTAATCTCCTGCATCGGCAGGATAATTAGGATATAATATATTGCCTATTCCCGCCTGTATCATTTGTAATAATTAGTTCAAGCATTGTGTAACCAAGCAAACCCGCTAGAATAACAAGAGAATGCGCTAACTGCGCTATTCAAACGCAATAAGGTTCTCGTTATAACATATCTGATTGGTTGGTCGTGAATTATAGACAGTGGCACAAAATTATAGACAGTGGCACAATCCATTACTATGCTGCATCTATCAATGACAATTTAATCAAATGTAGTATTTTTTTATGCCATTCTGATCACGTGATGTTTTGTTGGCAGTGAGTATCATTGAAAAGAATCTTGGTTTTATTTTTATACCCCGCCACTGGGTGGGCGCGTAGCTGGCTAGGCGGCTGGCTGGCTGAGCAGCTGGCTGGCTGAGCAGCTGGCTGGCTGAGCGGTTTCTGGATGATAACTCTGTTACCGTCTATCGAATCTGTTAGAAAATCCATAAGGTGGTTGTACTAGGTCTGGGGAGGAAACCTATCGAAAGTAACGACGATCCGAAATCCAAAATAGTACTTGTTTTGATGAAAGAAAGCATCAAACCATTGAAACTGCCACTGTTTTTTTTCAAATGCAGTTTTGGTGGCACTCAACGCATGCCATTTCGCCCCAGAGGCAAGAATAATTTGGTCAGAATATCACTGTTTTTCAAACTAAACACTTTCGATAAAAAAATGATGCTAAACATAAAATATCTCACATTGTAGATGCACATCTGTCATTATTTTGGTTAATAGCATCTATGTTTGATCAAAGGTAGACAAGTCAGTTAGAGAAATATGTTGCTTTAGAAAACCACTGTGCGAGACTTTTGGAAAACATTGAACCACAGGAAGACCACTGCGCTACACCTAACTGAATTTTCAATTCCTTTGGTCCATTCTGGTCTTGCCAGTCTGTATTACTATTATTTTCAGAAATAACTAATGTTTTTGTATAGCATTTGTGTGATTTCTGAACGTTACTATTTGACAATTGAACCGGAATTAGTTTTAATGGTCTGGTCAGCGATACAAACATTCGTTCTTTTAGCATTATTTTGACAATTCCTGTTTGAAGTTCTTTTCAGATATTGTCAGTACTAGCGGCTTTAAAGCTTTATGACTCCCCAACCCACCCCACCCCACCCCACCAGTACATCTACAATTAATAAAATAATCACGATTATTTATCTAATACGATTGTGCTTATAAAAATTGCATAATCGTGCAAGCCTCCAACATGTAAATGTCAATAGCGGCCAGCCCTAGTGTCGCCGTCGGTATTTTGCCCGGTTTTATGCAATTTACTATTTACTGTTAGATCCAATCTGCTTCATGGTGAAATGGATTTTCTGACAGACAATGCTGACAGTCGCAACTATAGCGTGTCAGACTTGTTTATTGTGAAATTAGTCATCACAGATATGCACTAAAGTATTATAAAATATGATTTGTCTGAAGGCATCAATGGATGAATCCAGTCTTAGCTCTGCACCACCCTTTCACTTCAAGAGATATACTTACCTCCCTAACACACTGATATTTCCTAAATATCGACCTTCATTAAATAATCCCAGATTAAAAAAGATAGTTGCCCTTATTGGGCAAGGTAGACAGGTGACAGTCAGCCGGATAGCGGCCCCAACCTCGCACATGCGCAGATTGTCACTGCCTGCTTCTTGACTATTGGCCTGAATCACATGCTTGTGTTTTTGTATCCACTTGCTAAGTTTTGCTTAATTTTCATATCTAAAGTTGTTTTAGAGTGCTAGAGATCATGTCTGATAAGTTTAATTCGTCTGAGGCCACGCCACGACCGAGTTACCAGGTGAACTCTAGTACAATTATGTTTTAATTACGTCTTAATTATGCGGTGTCATCTATTTCTGTGACCTGGTATAGACCTTATAGGCGCTCAGAAACAGGTAACTTTATTATCTGGCGCCATAGAATGCTAATATCTCAATGATTGTGTCCACAGGTTTCTGTAAGGAGGTATTTCCCTATAAACGTTAGGAAAAAGGACTGCAGAATGATATAGTAGGGGGGGTGGGGGGTAGGCGGAGAGAGAGGGAGAGAGAGAGAGAGAGAGGGAGAGGGAGAGAGAGAGAGAGAGGTTGATCCTAATTCAAAAGCATGGTGTCCAGTCCGCGCATTAAACAGGTATAAACAACGTACACAGGAATGGTGGACGGACCCATCCTCGTTATGGTTGTCTTATATTGAACTCCATGGCAGGGCGTCAAAAGACACTATATCTAGGTGGATTGTGGATTAACGGGGTGCCGGTGGATGACATTATGTCGGTAGCTCAGTGGCACTGTGAGTCAAGTTTTACTGACCATTACCTCTTGCCTTATCGATATTCAAAAGATGATCAGGTGTATATATTGTAGATAAGTTGCACTTGCTGTCTTCAGACAGCACATTTTAATTGTGGAAACAACCGCATATTTGTGTATCATATTTCCTTCACTGATGTGAACTACATGGATACAGCTTTCATGCATAAGGTCAGTACTGCCTTTTGTTGTTACATAATTTATTGTCACGATGTATTACCCTTATTTAACAATAATGTAATGGTACCGGTGTATTATGTGGTTCATTTATTGAGAGTATACGAAATGAAACCTTTCGTCTCTTGTCCTGTAGTACTTAGCGCCAGTACTTAGAGAGCGTATGGGACATTGAGGTCATAGCTTCTCCTTTGGTGGGGTGTGGGGGTTGGTGGGGGGGGGGTGTGGAGTGCATTTGACATACGGTCATTACTCTCACCATCAGTTGTGTTATCCAATGTTCAAATCATTGCCTGATTCTGTGTGGCACACAATTTCAGATGTTAGTGCTTCATGCGCAAAATGCGCAAGGGATGAGCTGGTCTTTTGACCTCGCCTCCCGCCAAATTCTCTTACGAATTCCGGCAATATCATAGAGTGTTAGTGAGGTAAGTATATCTCTTGAAGTGAAATAAACGAAATCACGGATTTCTTTTTTCATGAGAGAGTTGTTATACTTACCTCCCTAACATGGACCCGGCCTCCGCCCCACAGAGGCTCAGTCTTCAGGCTTTTAAGTTGCAAGTGTTGGCCAGTAGTCAAGCTGAGGCAGTGACAGTCTGCGCATGCGTGAGGTTGGGGCCGGCATCTGGCTGACTGTCACCTGTCTACCTGCCCATTAAGGGCACACCTATCTTTTTTAATCTGGGGTTATTGAGTGAAGGTCGATATTTAGGAAATATCATAGTGTTAGGGAGGTAAGTATAGCAACTCTCGTGAAAAAAGAAATCTGTGATTTTGTTTAATCTCTAGCATAGCTTCACCCTCACTTTACCCGTTTTGGGACCGATCAATCCCTGCACTCCCTGAATCTCAATTTCCGGAAAACTATACAGGTAAGCTGTTGAATATTTTGAAACTAATTTGACTGGGTGCTGTTCGTGCCTATGGCAGCAATAACGCCCAGTCAAATTAGTTTCAAATTATTCAACAGAACGTATATTAAATCATAGACATACAATTTTTGTGACTTGACAGACTATTAAGTGATTATGACAGCTTATATCGCATCATTCATGACAATTATCCCCCACTTTGAAAAAACAGGATTATGCTTCGGTTCCATCCATCTGTACATCTGTCTAACCGTCCGTGCCTGTGGTTTTCGCTCAATAACTTCACTGATGATGGATGGATTCATTTTAAAGTTGGTATGTCACATTATGACATGCCCTCAGTGGAGATTCACCATCGTTTTCGCCCTTGAAATACTTAAATGTCTGTGTATTTGGTTTTTGGTCAATAACTGTTGTCAATCTCTGATTGCTCGTGTTTATTTTTAGGTTTGAATTTCCTGAGCGATTCAGCCTGGACAAATTTCTGCAGAAGGAGGAGGCCACACCAGCAACCTATATTCTGCAATCAGTTCTTGTACATAGTGGAGACAACCATGGTGGTCATTATGTTGTATATATTAATCCCAATGGGGATGGGAAGGTGAGTGCTGGAGAAAGATAAGAAATGATAATAAACTATTTTGTAGCTATGTAGTTATGTTTATTTGTTCAAGAAAATTCCAATTAGCTCATGGAAAATGCCCATTTGCAGACCAAGAGATTATTCTTGAGAATTTATTACTGGAGGGACTGCCTCGGTTATCGAGCCAGTCCTTCCAGAGGTAAATACTTTAAAATAGTCTTCTCTTGATCTGCAAATTAACATTTCAGAAGACGACTGAAGAGGCCGTTTTTGGCCAGCTTGAGTGCTAAAGTGTTAGCTTTTGAAGACATATTGTGAAATATACATTTGCAGGCTTAGTGAAGACTATTAAAAAATGTATGCATAGATCGAGCCTGTCAATTCCAGTAGTAAATTAAAAAAAATAATATGCTCTTGGCCTGCAAATGGACATATTCTATGAGAAAATTTAATTTTCTTTACCAACTTCAAGTGTTGAAGGGTTAATCATGGCTGGGCTAAGAGTAGTGTAATATAAGGTGAATTTACGCAACTAATGAATTGCAAAACATTTTTGTCATCTGTTCATTTGCACACTGAGTGCAGAATATTTTTGAAAATGTACACAAGAATGACTGATTCAGTTACGGAGTCATTCTAGAGTTAAGTTGCCTAAATATTATTTTCTCGCCTAATAAATATACAGCCTCACGACCATTGCAGATTGCCGACCATTGCAGATTGCCGAACTCATTTTTCATGGACTTTCGTATTAGCAGTTAACGGCCGGGGAAAGAAATTTTGTATGATATTTTACCTCATTTTTAGCTCACCTGGCTGGAAAGACCAAGTGAGCTTATGCTGTGGCGACTGTCCATCCATCGTCCGGCCGTCTGTCAACTTTTCCTTTAAACGACTTCTCAAGAACCACTGGGCCGATTTCAATTATATTTGGCAGGAAACATTCTTAGGGCATAAGGATCGGTCAATTTGGTTGGCAGCCATCTTGGAATTTTGGCTGATTTGAGGAAATGTCTTTAAAAATCTTCTCCGAAACAGCTTTGGGGATTAATGCAAGCTTCATGAAATATGATCTAGGGCAAGAGCTGAACCAAGTTTGTTCAACGGAACTTATTGGTCAAATGGTTTGGCAGCCATCTTGATTGACCTAGTTTTAGTGAAAACGATTTCTCCAAACCCGCTGAAGGGATCGGGCCGAAATTTGGCAGATGTGATTAGGGACTTAGTGGCCATTAAAGTTTATTCAAGGGAAGTTGATCCATCAAAAAACATGGCCGCCGTGGGCCAATCAAAATGTTGTGTGTTTGATGACCATATTGGATATTTTTATTTGATGGATTTTGAGGCAGAAATTGGTTTTATGTGTTTTTTGGTATTCTGATCTCCAATTTGCAATTTTCAAAATTGTTAGAAAAATGGTTTGGCGGCCATCTTGGATCATATTCCCGCCAAAAGCTCCCATACTAAAGCAACGGGAAATTTAAAATGTCTTCTCGAGAAACACCTGACCGATTTCAATTATATTTGGCATGAACAATCCTTAGGTCATAGAGATTCAAGTTTCAAAGGAACCCGATCGGCCAATTTGGCCGGTGGTCATCATGGACTTTGGTTGATTGTTACAAATTGCTTTAAAAATCGGACAAATGGTTAGGCAGCTATCTTGGATTGCCTGGTTTTCATGAAAGCGACTTTGTCTCCAGAGCCGCTGAACGGATTAGGCAGAAATTTGGGAGATATGATCTTGGTGACTAAGGGCCATTAAAGTTTGTTCAAGAGCAGTTGATACATAAAGAAACATGGCCTCTGTTTTCTTGTTACAAGTCTGCTCAACTCATTAGAGATCTACTTATTGTTAATCACCATTCTAGTTGAAATGCCTGTGGTCCAGGTGAGTGATACAGGCCCCTTTGGCCTCTTGCTTTCGTAAGATCTCTGCTTAGAAGATATTTTACTGTACTTCGATGACGAAACCTGGCTTTCGGTTGAAATTGTTGAAAGCGGGAAAATGAGTGGTACAATGCAATAATAATCCAATATAAAAATACTTTTTTTTTTTGTAGTGGTGTAAATTTGACGATGATGTGGTTTCTCGGTGCACAAAGTTGGAAGCAACTGAACATAACTTTGGTGGTAATGATGATGACATAACTGTAAAACACTGTACAAATGCTTACATGCTCGTCTACATCAGGGACAGTCATATGTGTGAGTACTAGACAACTACACTCTAGTAGTATTAGCAATTTTGTTAAAATGTCCAGAATTATTTTTTAATAGTTTATCCTTTTAAACCCATTAATGATCAAATTTGTTAAAGAAAATTTCATTTTCTCATAGAAAATGTCCATTTGCAGACCAAGAGAGTTATTTTTGACAATTTTACCACTGGAATGACTGGCTCGGTTCTGGCTCGGTTCTGGCTCGGTTGTCAAGCCAGTCATTCCAATGGTAAATTTTCAAAAATATTCTTGCTTTACAAATATTCGTTTTTGAACAACCAGGGATTCTCATAAGGGTCCTTTTGATGGTATATACCCCCAAGATCCAGCTTGGGACCCCAAAAGATAAGACAGAGGGTCCCATGAGCCCCCTCCCCTGAATGTCTTGCATGATTTTGTTATTCTAAGTAGTTTTATAGGCTTTTCACAAAAATACTTATTCAACCTAGCATGAAACCACCATAATTCATAGTTGTGAGTCCCTGGTGCCTTCTAATTTTAGTATAGATGACAAATACTGCCATGGAAACAACAGATTTCACTTTGGGACCCTTAAATTTCATCTAGGGACCCTCAGACTTCAAGATGTGGGCTTCTTGGGACCTCCGAAGGTTAGATGCCATGAGAAACACTGTCAACAACACGGCAGAAGTGATATTTGGCTGGCTTGAGTGTTAATGAGTTAATGCCACAGCTATCTAAAAGGGCCTCCGCAATGGTCTTAATGAATGGCCATGAATTGTAGACTGAGATAAAACTATTTTAAAAACATTAAATACTGAAATTCCTGTCTCGCCGACTGAGCCAGTCATTCCACTGATAAATATTCAAAAACTTTTTGGCCTGAAAATGGTCATTCAGTTAAAGCAAAATGTCAAAGTAGATCAATAACTTAACGCTTTAACACTCAAATGTGACCCAAAGCAGATTTTGTAGTGTTCTTGATATATGTCCATTTGGAGAGCAAGAGAAAACTGTTTTTGAAAATGTATCACTAGAATGACTGGCTCGATAATTGAGCCAGTCATTCCAATGATAAATTTATCAGATACATACTAATGTGAATGCGATTAGCAGCATGTCTTGTCATGATGTTATTGCGAGAAATTAAGTGGATTGAAACTGTTCAACCCTACGTACAGGAAAACTAATGAATATTTTGAAATTAATTTGATTGGAAGGCGTTGCTGCTTTAGGCGGCATAGGCTTCCAGTCAAATTAATTTCAAAATATTTACCAGAATAAGTTTTATATCATAACGAATTAAGATTTTCAGGGATTTGTCGGTTAAAGGGTTAATTAGCCTGATTAGCCCTACAGACAGCATAAAAATGATTTAAGTTTTAAAGAAATATTGTGTTCAATATTTAGGAAATATTTTACGTTGGTGCAGCAAGATCTTCAACTCAAGATATTTTCTATATATTCCTTCATTTCCCTGTTCGGTGGTGAGCTTGAGATGGACTTGAATTTGGACATGAAACAGATAATGAGATAAAATATGATAATGTGTATAATTGTTTCTATGGCTGCATTATCAACCAGCTGCTCTTTTGTTTTCAGATGACCTATTAGTACCAGTTAGTGAATATGATATTCCTGATTTGCTCAAAACCAGACTCGCTGATGAAAGGTAAGTCTCATGTTTAACACTTTCAATACAAAGCCAGCCAAAATAGGCTTCTGCACTGGTCTTTGGGAATGCCCATTTGCAGACCAAGAGATTACTATTTTTAGGTCACCTGGCCTGAAAGTCCAAGTGAGCTTATGCCGTGGTGACTGTCCGTCGTCCGTCCGTCATCCGTCAACTTTTCCTTTAAATGACTTCTCAAGAACCACGGGCCGATTTCAATTATATTTGGCAGGAAGTATCCTTGCATAGGGATCAAGTTTGTTCAAATGAACCCGATCGGCCAATTTGGATTTAGGCCAATTTTAGGAAATGTCTTAAAAAATCTCCGAAACCGCTTAGGGGATTGATGCAAACCTCATGAAATATGATTTAGGCCAAGAGCTGAACCAAGTTTGTTCAAGGGAACTTGATTGGTTAAATGGTTTGGTGGCCATCTTGGTTGATCTAGTTGTAGTGAAAACGACGTCTCCAGAACCGCTGAAGGGATCGGGCCGAAATTTGGCAGATATGATTAGGGACCAAGGGCCATTATAGTTTGTTCAAGGGAAGTTGATCCATCAAAAAACGTGGACACCATGGGCCAATCAAAATGTAGCATGTTTGGCATCCATATTGTATTTTTTTATTTGATGGATTTTGAGGATGAAATTTGTTTTATATGTGTTTTTGGGTATTCTGATCTCAAATTTGCAACTTTCGAAACTGTCAGACAAATGGTTTGGTGGCCATCTTGTTGATAAAGCGCATTCTAGTTGAAATGCCTATGGTCCAGGTGAGCGATACAGGCCCCTTGGGACTCTTGTTGAAAATTTTCCATTGGAATGGCTGGCTTGATAACCAAGCCAGTCATTCCAAGGTAAATTTTCAAAAATATTTACTTTTGACCTGCAAATTAACATTCAATAAGAAAATATTCAAATTTTTGAACCAAATTTGACCATAGAAGTTATCTGTAACATGTTTATCATATTTTTCGATAACATAACCCTTTCTGTACAAATGTTCAACCTTCGTCAGTGATATATGAAGGATGTGATGACATAGTTTTTATTTATCACATAACCAAGCTCATAATCCATTTCATAAAATATATATAGCGGCCCTCATCTAATACTCAAGTATCTGACGTCATAATCAATTACGTCACATGTTAGCTGATATCAGAATCAAAAGCTCAGTCATGAAACTCCAAAAGCCTGCCACAAAGGTGTACAAATTGCATGGCTTTGGTGAGTTTACCATTTAATAAACATTCTCTTGAATATTCAGAAATTAATTTGACTGGGAGCTATTTCTACCATAGGCAGCAACGGTTCCCAGTCAAATTATTTTCAAAATATGCAACAGCTTACCTGTAGAGTTACCTAGAAATTTAGATTCTGATAATTCAGGTTTCAAATCGATTCTAACACACATAAGTGGGTTTGGGGGTGGGTGGGTGGGTGGGTGGGAGGAGCTAGAAATGTATTCCTCTATTAAACTATTACATATAATTTTATATCTCCCACTAGCTAATAGTCATACGTTGAAAAAAAAAAGAGTGTTTGTAGCTGCACACCAGCTTGCTAACTAGCCACGTTGCCTAGCAGCGATCATGTTACCTAGCAGCGACCACATTTCCTAGCAGCGTTCGCTTTACAATGATGTGTGTGTTCTATTATTGGTTGCAACAAAATTTGTGAAATTAATGAAATAGTTATAAATTTCAATGATCAATAAAAAATAATGTTAATTTTGAGTTAATTATGAGTTTTTATTTGGCACTCTTATTCTGTTGCATATTATCCAGAACTCTTAGCAGTGTTAAGTTTTACAGTGGTAAACAAAAATAATGCAAAATGACCAGAAACAACGGAAAAGTTTAAAATAACTTAAGTAACAAATAGAGTCACAAAATCATTGCCTTTTCCTATCAAATTTATCACACAAGTTTCATAAGATCTCATGAGATCTTATTAAATTCATGTGATAAATTCATGTTATAAATTTGATAGGAAATAGCAACTCGTTTGAGATTCTCTAAATAACACACTGAGTTTGGAGGCTAATTTCTATGTTTTTAGAGGATAATTATTTCTGTCAGCCATTCTAGTTAACACTGATCCTGTAAACAAACGTGAACTAATCCTTGAAATGCCAGTGTGCCTGTTTCAAAACAACTATGCAGACCAGCTGTTAAATATTTCACAAGTCAAAACTAATTGGACTGGAAGCTGGCAACAGCTCTGTCATATTATGTATTATATATATTTCCTTGCTTAATAAATAAAATAATTTGTCGCTTCTGGTCCTGGTTTCCGAAAAGGTACTTAGGTACACTAAGATAGTTAAGTGTTGCATAAATGTCAAATTCTGCATACAGATTGGTCTGTTGTCTACTTTATGTAGTCTTGCGCGATTATTGATTTGAGTGATCACGATCGATTATTTAAGAATAATCATGACTAATCAATTAATCAGCTTGGGTACAAATTACCAAGACATTACAACAAAAGCGTATCAAAGGCGAAAAGTGCAATTGTGTTTAGTGTTTGGAAAAGTCCATTTGCACGCCAAGAGAAGACTATTTTGGAAAAAGTGTCACTGGAATGCCTGGCTTGATCCTCGAGCCAGCCATTCCAGTGACACATTTTCAAAAATAGTCTTCTCTTGGCCTGCAAATGGACATATACATTCACTGAGCAAACTGTCAGTTTTCATGACGGATCTCGTTAAAAATTAATTAAAAGGTGTGAATTGAAATATTATATGCAGTATAAATTATTCATGATTATTTGATTATTTAATTTTTAATATAAATTCACGATTTATAAAACAATCGCAATTTTCGATTTAATCACATAATCGCGCAAGCCTAACTTTATGGCAGTATTGCTTTGCACCTTTTTGAAATTGGTTCCAGGCCTGTGACAGTTAAAGGCTTAAGTGCATCTTGCGATTCATATCTGTAATAAATTCATCATGCAATAAAACCTGTCGTGGGCAACCACCATAAAGAACAAACAATTTATCACTAGACAGGGGGCCTCTTAATACAAGTGACCTGCTTTGCGCTATGCAAAAAGATGATGGCTCGTTAAGGCAGGTGGCCACCTGTAAATCACTCATCATCTTCTGGTCCCAAAGGTAGCTACTGTAGCTTGTCTATTGGGACACGTTTAACTGTATGTGTTTCTTGTTGCAGACGATTAGAAGCCCAGAAGAAGAAGGAGCGGATAGAGGCACATTTGTACATGACAGTACAGGTGCTACTAGAAGATGCTTTCTATGGCCATCAAGGGAATGATCTCTTTGATATGGATAAAGTTAGTTTTAGGTAGGTTATATATTACGCTCTCCCAGTAAGTGGAAGAAGATTTTGCCTTCAGTTGTGTGTGTACATGTGCGTGCATGTATGTCCGGTGCTGTGTATCAAAAACTAATTATCTAATTTGGCTCAAATTTTAACGCAACAGTTTTACCATGAGAAAGGATATCCACACTTTGGTGATGACCCGGATAAAAAAGCCGAATCCAGATCTGATAAGTTTCTGTATCTATTGATATCTTGCCAGCTACTGGTCCTATTTAACTCACATTGTAACACAATAGTGTGTGGTGTAACCATACACTAGGGATTCCACAATTTTAGTCGTGATCTGAGAAATCCTAAAAATCTACAGAAATTACAGGAGGGTTAGGGTTTGCAGTCTGATTGCTCTTGTGCGATCTTTCTGCGTGAAGACACATTCTGAAAATTTGGTTGCAGTAAGTTGTTGCTGTCTGACATCAACAACTGTATTTGTGGCATCAACATGCACATGAGTATTCCTTCCACCTCCTCATTAACCCTTTAGTGGCAAAATGGTCAAGAAAGTCAAAATAATTGCTTGTTAACTGTCTATTTGCAGGCCGTATATCGAGCCAGATCGGCCAGTGGTAAATGTCCACGCCATGAAACGATTAACCATTTACTTGGTCAACTTGAAAGGATTAGTTAAGAAAATACAAAATCTTGCTTAATGAATGTCCATTTGCGGGCTAGAAGAAGACCAATTTATGACATGATGTCTTACTTCCACTAATAAAGACAATATTAGTGAATTTTAAGTCGTCAGTTGCTGAGGTGTAGGGTGAAAACCCGAGTTTGTCACTTAATGTCTGCGACTCCAAAATCTGAAGGACACAAGAATATAACTCTGCAATCTAAGGGAACTAACAAATGCTCTTGAATGATAGATTTAGATAATAATCAACTTATAGCCACCAGTAAAAAACAGAAATAAATCGGAATAATTTGAAAGAAGCAAATAAAAACCATTTATGTTACTCTGGCGGGAACCAATTAGCGACGCAGCTGTTGCTGTGCGCTCTGGTGTATGCTGAGCGAATAAATAATCCCCGCTACATACTGTCTTATAATCTCAGCTACATGTATATTCCTGTTAGACTCATTAGCGACTACTTCCTGCAGGTAAAACACTAATTTTAAAACAATTTGACGGAAAGACGTTTCCAAAGACAGGATCTACATTCAGTTACACAAATTTCAATATTCAGTAGGCATGTTGCAACCTTGGAAACCAGCAGTGTATTTTGAAATCATTTTGACCGAAACTCGGTGCTTCCACCAGAAGCAGTGAATTTCAAATATAATGTTTTCGAAAGGATTAATAGTGAATTACTGGTAGCGAGTTAATCGCTATACATTGGAGCCTATGGAGAATACATACCACTTACGAAACTATATTCAGGTTTGCTGTTGCTATATTTGAGTACGCGGTATACCTGCACACGCAGCTTACACACAGCGGAGGTGCGAAGCACTAGCAATATCAGTAATTGGTTGGAACCACGTTTAAGCGCTCATAGATTTAGTACAATGTAAATACTTTTTCTCAAATAATCCCGATTCGTTTGTATTTGCCATGTCTTTGGTAGTTCACCCATGCCATAAAAGAGGGATCCAATTTGTTAGCTCATAATCAAATGGTATGTTACTTGTTAGATGACATCACAATCAAAATCGCATAGTCAGTGAGACAGTCTTTCATGAATTTTCAGTTTAATAAACATTGTTTTGAAAGTTTGAAACTAATCTCACTGGGACAGCCCCCCCAGTCCAAATTAGTTTCGAAATATTTAACAGCTTACCTGTGTAGTTACTTTGAAATTAAAATTCTGGAATTGAGTTTTCAAAGATACAAATCGATTGCAGCATCTGTAAAATGTGTATGAGACTATAGCTAGAAGTGTGTGTTGCATAGCTAGAAATGAATTCCTCTATTGTCTATAGGTGACGATGTGTTGATTGAGCAGCAAACGTGCTCCATGATAATGCATGTTACTGGGACAAGCCTGGCCATATTGGCCCAGTCATGTCAGTAATCTGCAATATCAGGAATATAGGATGGGAATGTGAGCCCTGTACTTGCCAAGCATTCCTCTCTATTGTCAGGCAGACAATGGAGAGATAACTGCTTTCCAGAGTACATCTAGCATAATTATATTGCAGTCATATATATCTGAATCTATTTATATAGATTCTTAATGTTCATGTCGCCATTTTAAAGTGAATTTTGAAGAATTTCTCTTACTATTTTTAGGACATTTAAAGTAAAGAAAATAATAACGTTAACAGAGTTCCTGGAAATGATATCACAAAACTTGGTAAGATAATTATGAAACTGCTTTTGTTATGTATTCATTAAACACGGATGATAGAATCTTGGTAGCTGTGGGGGGAAGCCTGAAAAGTAGGTCACAATGACGTACTTTTGTTACGCTACATATCTTATGCCTACAATGCATGTTTGATTACTGTATGCGAAAAACTCTTGAAACGAGAACCATGGCAAAAATTTAGACTGGCTGACTTGTGGACTGACTAACTAACATAGGGAAATCATGGTTTATTGAGCTGCTACCCGCTCAACACCTGTCTAACTTGTCCAGCGACTGTTCCTCGTATGTGTTAGTAATTTTCGCATTTGTAAGATTTTTTAGTTGTCACTGACCTTGATATTAGACATTTTGACCCCAAATTTAATACACATGTTCTGAGACCCCACGAACAACCTCCCCACCCAAGTCTGGTAAAGATCTCTCCAATCAATGTTAGAACCAGAGTTATTTTCAAATTGTCTTTCAGGCAAGTTTTCAAAATAATGTGTTTTTAAACTGGTCGCAGGTGGCCTTGCCCTTTGACTTTTTGGCTCCAAATTTATCACATCTTCACTTCAGGAATCCATGGGCAAAGTTTCCTCCCAAGTTTGATTAGCGTATAGCAAAAACACTTGAAACTACAGCAAGGAGTAAGCTTTCGTGACTGACTCGGACTGACCGAACCGACTGACAGACTAACTGACTAACTGACTCCCTAAGAGACAATGTAGTTTACTGAGTTGCTACCTCCATCTAAAATGTTGCATGCATCCCTACACTTGCTTCAAAAATGTGTAATCACAGTCATGGATTGCTAAGTGCCCCGTGGCATTTGGCTCAAAAAGATTTTGGTTAAGTCTTCCAATCAGTAGTATAAATTTCTGGTCACTGAACATGCTATCGTCACATTACTGCTCAGTTTCATTGAATGATTGAGCCACAATACGCATATGATCCAATGATGTTTGGTGAGAACAAGTTTTGTTCTACTGATGATGGAGCACATGGTGTGTGTGTGTGTGTGTGTGTGTGTGTGTGTGTGTGTGTGTGTGTGTGTGTGTGTGTGTGTTTGTGTATGTGTTCAAAACTGTACATATTTTAATTTGGCAGTGTCAGATTAATGAAATTTGCTTCCAAATAATTGTTAACAAATAGATGGATTTTATCTATCACTCAAGTATATGACGTCATGTTCAATTATGCCACTTGTAGGATGCTGTCACACTCACAATTGACAGAGAATACTCTGTCATGAAGCTTGAAATGTCCCTCGGGTGTACGAATTCTATGTCTGATGGATATACTATAGCTTTGAAAATAGGATTCTGAAAATTCAGGGTTCAAAATATATAAATCTATCCCAGCATGCGCAATAGGCAGGGGTTTTTGGGGGTGGGGGAGAGGGGCTGGGGGTGGAGTTGGAAGTAAGCTTACATAGAAATTGGCAAGGCCTAGCTAGAAATTGATCCCTCAGTTGAAACAGAAAATGCGAACATTATGCTATAACTATTTCTGCATCTTCATTTACCCAACTGACAGCTGTTTATTCAGTTGATATTGATCAAGTTAGGGTTGGGCGATTTTTCGATATTATCGTCAATATCGCGATATACCGAATACCGTAACCGAAATCGTCATAATTACGAAAAATCGTAAATATCGTCAATACCGACAGGACGATATTGCACTTTTAACTGTGAGCATAATACAAACAACTAAGTTAGAAATGTCATACTCTTACCTCTATTCGGTCCAGTAATAGTCTTTAAGTAATAATCTAGTCTTTGTCTAAGGTAATAAAAACTTAATAAACTCCAAAATAATCTGTGTTCATTTAATTCATGGTTTGTTTGCGCTAATAAAATGATTTAAAGTACAAAATAATCCTTTGTTGTTCACTTTTCATAATTGCATAAATAGACGCCGCCATGTTTTTTCTTGCCTCATTCTGAGTATTAGTCAGTGGGGAATACCATTTGCACTACCCACATTTCATTCTGATGACGTCATTACTACAGGTCAAGCTATTTATCCATTAGTCATTGATCTGCATGGTTAAACATTCTTCTGACCGTGAAAGATTTAAACTTTAAAACTTTTGAGGTCGATAGGAAACCACACACACTTAATCCGTTATCAATACCACAGCTTGGAACGGTGGGTGAGGGGGCAGTTAATCTCTTGCTTTACCATTATACGATTTTATGTTACTTTATCGCTAAGTAGTGAGCGAATTTGAATAGGTCTACAATGGGGCAAATTAGTATTTAATATTACAGACCAAATAGAATCTGATATAATTGTTTCCAGTCTTCACGCTCGTTCTCGTTCAAAATCATGCAGTGTTATTTTATTAATTTGCATCGTCTATGCTAGCAGCGGCCGTGATAACAGCTGTCGGAATTCTGCAGTGTGAATTCTGATTGGCTCAAGTATGATACGGTGGCCAATCAGATTTCGTTCTGCAGAATTCCTTTCTGCGCGATGAAGTTAATGCGTATTCCTTGCTCAATGTTTTGACAGTTGTCGTGAGGTAAAGCGTGAGGTAAAGATACCATAAAATACAACACAAGAACAGAAGAAAATCCTTTATTTTCTTATTTGTGATGGATTAGTTGCATTACATTCGTTGCTTTAAACTGTATATTGAAGGGTGTCAAAGTGTGGAATTTCGTGTATTAAATATGCGGAAATGGTAATCATGGCGATCTTAATTTACGGTTTCAATGCAACAAATTTAATGAAAATAACTTGCAGACACCACCAATTTGAAATACATGTTATTCTATGTTTACACCCTAACTCCACACCTCACCCAAATGACGATATATCGTGATACCGCGGTATTTTAATGAGATACCGATATCGTCATACCTTGAGCAATATCGCCCAACCCTAGATCAAGTTTAACATTTTGTAATTGAATTACTTACCGTTAAAACTCGACTAAAGGACGCAGTTTTTAGGTCAAAACACATGTACTAGAAAGGGGGGTGCGTACTATACTCGAGAATATTCCTTCCGCACATTTTTGGGTCGAAATTTTTCTTAAAAAGTCCACAGATTATACCACGGAAATTGAACTAAATGTTACCCTAGCCAATTCGCGCCGCCTGACGACTATGTTTAATGTATACTCCAAAAACATCAAGCGGAAGTGAAATTATTAAATTGGGGCGCCTAAATATTGCTTATTCTTTAATAAATATCACTTATTACATCAAAATTAATCCAGAATTTGACATAAAATGGCGTCGAGAAAAGATACGTGTATAAATCACTTGATTCGCCTCCAATCGCAAAAGATCTTTATTCTAATTAGAGCGAGTACTCGGATATAAATATTCTGGACTCGGAACTCGGAAATTGCTATATATCATCATTGCGCGATAGGAACTGAATGTTCCCGTTCCTGTTTGATAACCAACTCCCGTTAGCGCATAAGATTACACAGCGCCTCCAATCACAAAAGAGCCAGATAACCAACTCCCGTTAGCGCATAAGATTACACAGCGCCTCCAATCACAAAAGAGCCAGATAACCAACTCCCGTTAGCGCATAAGATCACACAGCGCCTCCAAACGCAAAAGAGCCATTACAATCTATTTCTATCACGCGATTTCGATGTTTTCAAGGAGACATTTTATGCCAAAATTATATTGATTTTGATGTAATAAACAATCTTTATTGAAGATACACGATATTTAGGCGGTCCTATTTAATAATTTCTCTAACATCATGATAATTTTTAGTCATGCATTAAACATGACCGGATTGATGGTTATTTTTGATACCAATTTTCGATTTTTTAAAGGTACGTTTTTTCTAAATCTAACAGCGTCTTATACTTGAATACAAGAGTTTTTTGGGCGGATTTTGGTCAAATTTGGGACAGCGTCCTATATTCGAGGGCGGCCTTTAGTCGAGAAATTACGGTACTGGTATTGTCATGTTATTCTATGTACCATCTACTGTTTCAGAATTTCCCGCTAGAACAAATCCGACCATGGCCATTCCAGAGCCGACAAAACCAGACATTTCGACCTACAACAATAGATATAGAGGCAAACATGAACAAATCGGTGAGTAACATTTGCACGTAATGTGTCTGAAGTGAAAATATAGTTGTCGGAAAGATAGTGGTTCTTTGTCACATGGCTTAAGGAACCGCTAATATACATGTAACCTCTTAAAGCATTTCTTATGGCAAATAACTAAGACAAGTAAGTATACCTACAGGCACAATCTGTGTAATATGGATAGTATAATAACTGGCTAATGATTATCGCCCGAAGGCCCATTTTTAAGGAGCGCGGAGAAATACTGGTTAAAATCTTTATGATCCCCACATTTTGAAAAGACGTCTAAGATATTATAATCGCCTCCATCCGTCTATCCATTATCCGTTTATGCATCCGTCATACTATCTCCTCCCAAACTGTTGGGTGGAATTCAACCAAATTTGGTATGTTAGTTACCCATCTAATTGCCGATTGTGTGATGACATTTAAATTTGGCTCCACCGCAATTGGGGTGGGGTGGGATGGGGTGGTCAGGGGTGCGGATAAAAGTCAGATATTCTAAAAACTTCGTCGCGCTATCTCCTCCAAAATCGCTATGTGGAATTGAAACAAATTTGTTATATTAGTAACCCATATAATTAAGGATTGCATGATAACATTTACATTTGTCTCTGGTCCCAGGAGATGGGAAAGGGGTCAAAATGTCAAGAAATTGATTGTAATGCAACTCTGAAAGCAGCGGATGGTATTCAACCAAATTTGCTAGGTTAATTACACATGATTAGGGTTGGGCGATATTTGCCTAGCCATGACGATGTCGATATCTCATTAAAATATCACGATTTGATGATATATCGTCTATGGGATGGGGGTGGGGATTAGGGTGTGACATATGGCATGAATGTATTTCAAATTAGGGGTCTACAAATTATTTTCGTTATGAATTATTGCTTTCAAAACGTAATAACTACGTATTCCAATCTACTTAATAGTAATATCCCGCACATGAAATTTCTGTTTGACTCATCACGATATTGTTCTAAGCAATGAACATAATGCAAATAACCGGTATTCATCACAAATAAGAAAAATAAAGTTTTCTTCTGTGTACTGCGATGTTTTCTTTACCTCACGACACACTGTCATAAATCAGCCATTGTTGAGACGGGAGAAGAGATGCGCATAGCATTCGCTGCGCAGAAAAATAATTCCATTGAATGAAATCTAATTGGCTCTGGCGGGAGATGAGCCAATCAGAATTTACTCTTCAGAATTCTGATATATAGACCAGCTCATCACAGCGGCTTGATAGCATCGGCATCATTAAATAATAAAATAAGATTTTGAACGAGTAAATGCATTTTATTTGAATGAAATATAATGAACTAACAGAGCCAGTCATTCCAGTTGTAAATTTTCAAAAAAAAATTCTTGGCCTGAAAATAGATATTCAACTATGATGTATGCTTTTAACCCTTTTAACATACGGCTAACCAAAACAGTTCACGGGAATGATCTTGAGAAATGCCCACTTCCAGGCTGAGAGATTTATTTGAAAATTTACCACTGGAATGACTAGTTTTGGCTTGATAACCAAGCCAGTCATTTCAGTGTAAAATGATCAAAAAAATCTCTTGGCCTGAAAATAGATATTCAACTATGATGCAGCCTACACTTTTAACACTTAAGATACGGCTAACCAAAACAGCTCGTGGGAATGATCTTGAGGAATGCCCACTTCCAGGCTGAGAGACTTATTTGAAAATTTACTACTGAAATGACTGACTCTGGCTTGATAACAGAGCCAGTCATTTCATTGGTAAATTTACAAAAAAATCTCTTGGTCTGCAAGTAGATATTCAAAAAGCAAATATTTTAATAGCTACTATTAATTTTCTTCGTAGACATGTAAGTACACAATGGTATTTCAAAGTTACACGTAATAAATGTCAACATATTCACACGGTCTGGTTTTAACAAGTTTCGTAATGGTGTAACGATGGCGCCGGATCTGCTAAAAAAATCACTCGGGGATGGGACGCTTGTTGCGCAAATACAAATATATTTCTTCGCTAGCTTTGCCAACGTCAGTAACTGCGACTGGTGCGTTTTCCACCAACACAAAGGGTCAATTGTAATATCCATGCTAGTGATGCTTGAGTAGCTATCGATCTCATTCTTAATGCTAATAATGGCAGTTTCTGGCTTTAATAAACTGTCTTTCTTAGCGAATAGCGATGTCAATGTAAGGCGTAAATTTATCACTGGAATGACTGGCTCGGTTATCACGCCATTCATTCTAGTGATAAATTTTCAAAAATACTATTCTCTTGGTCTACAAATGAACGTTTTCCCAAGACAAACACAGAAGCCGTTATTGGCTGATATTAGTGTTAAAGGGTTGAGCGAGACGATCAATATAGATTGACATGTAATAATGACATCATCAGAATGGAATGCATCAAGCGCAAACAGGTTTCCCAGTAACTAGTACTCAAAACGAGGCTGTCTTAGAGAAGAAAAGAATGGCGTCGTATAATTCCGTAATGATGCAAAGTGAACAACAAAACAATTCTTTTAAGGTTTATAAATCATTTTATTAAGACAAACACGTCATGGGTTAATTAAACAAGCGTTATTTTGGAGATAAATTTGATTATATCCGATTATTACTACAACAAAGAATGTATTATTGTTGTTCGAGGAGTATTACCGAGCAGACCACACGTAAGTAGTATATATTGAATCTCTTTCAAAATCAAAATGAGAAAAATGAAAATATCGTCATAACGATATACACGATATTTACAATTTTTTGAAATTATGACGATGTCGATGTCGATATTCGATATATCGGGATTTTTTCGATAATATCGAAATACCGCCCAACCGTACACATGATTGTGGAGTGCAAGAGGAAATTTTGATTTAGTTCCACGCTGTGGGGTGAGGTATCAAGAGGTCAAAGCGGTGAACGTGGGGATGACGCATTATAAATCAACCGAGTAATCTAGGTTTTTTTTTGTTTTTTTGACAGGTGCAAGATATAGCTGAAGGTGAAAGCCCATGGATTGTGTTCGTGGAAACATTGAGTCCAGAAAGTGGCTTGAAAAGGCTACCTGCTTTCGATAAAGACAGTGAGTAATAGCATTCTGCATTGTCGTGGTGGCTGCGTTAATAACCGCCGCAGCAGTTTGTAGTAGCAGCCTCTAATGTGCATAGAGTAGTGTATGTATGGCATGCGTGCACGCACTCCTGTATGCACTCAGGACTATAGAAGAATTCCTCCCATGTTTTTTCAGGGTTATCTAACATTAACCTTTTAATCTTCGAATGTGTTCAAGAAAAGTTATATTTTCTCATATACGATGTCCGTTTGCACACCAAGAAAAGATTATTTTTGAAAATTTATCACTTGAATGGCCGACTTGCATTTCGAAACACTCATTCATCCCAGTGAGAAATTTTCAAAAACTTCTTGGTGTCTGCAAATGAACATTTCTCAAGACGACTTGAGAAGTCGCGTTTGGCCTGCTTGAGTGTTAAAGGGTTAAGAGGCTGATAGTATTACCCATCCACCAGGACAGGAGGCCCATCTCTCTCAGAGAACTACCTGAGTTTTACCTGCTTGGATTTCCAATAAGTTCTATAAATCTTTTAAAGTGTCAGGACATCCACATTGTGAGGTTATATAGGATTTATATTACCGATCCATGCATTTGGTTATCCCTTTGTGATATAATATCTCTGAATTTTACTGATTTATGCAGAACTTCAGAATCAGGTGGAGGGGAAGAATTCAGATCAGATGCGTGTGTGAAATCAAATAGCAGCCATTATCTCCTAAACTATAATCATTTGATACCAAAGTGTGTGTAAGTCAATAGAGGAATCTGTTGATCAAATATTGCTTTCATAATCAGTTATGTCACAGGTAGACTTATGTCATAAACAGTTACATCACAGGTAGGCTGATGTCATAAACAGTTACAATACAGATAGGCTGAGGTCATAATCAGTTACATCACAGGTAGACTGATGTCATAATTAGTTACATCACATGTAGACTGATGTCATAATCAGTTACATCACAGGTAGACTGATGTCATAATCAGTTAAATCACAGGTAGACTGATGTCATAAACAGTTACATCACAGGTAGACTGAGGTCATAATCAGTTACATCACAGGTAGGCTGATGTCATAATCAGTTACATCACAGGTAAGCTGATGTCATGATCAGTTACATCACAGGTAGGCTGATGTCATAATCAGTTACAGCACAGGTAGGCTGTCAGAATGCTTCACAATCAGAATGCGTCATGAATGGCATTTCTCAGTCCGTCATGAACTCTTAATAGTCTGTTAAGTTGTATGAATTATATGTCTACTGTTTAATAAACATTCCGTTGAATATTTTGAAACTAATTTACTGGGAGCTGTTGCTGCCTATTGCCATAGGCAACAACAGCACCCGGTCAAATTAGTTTCAAAATATTCAACAGATTAGTTCTATAGTTACCAGGATTCAAAGTATATAAATCGATCCACCACGCGTAAAGCATGCACACGGCTTAGTAGACATGGGGGTGGGTGGGGTGGGGGGGTGGGTGGGGGGGGGGGGGGGGGGGGGGTGGGTGGGGTGGGTGGGTGGGGGGGGGGGGGTGGGGGGGGGGGGGGGGCGCATAGATAAAAGTAGATTCGTTCATTGGGTGGTGCATATCCAATTTGGACCAAATGTAAAATCCAGAATGACAACCAGATGCAAATCTCAAATGCGCGTCATGTGATGTAAATTGTAGTGACTGTCTCTCTTTTACAGGTGATGTATTACTGTATTTCAAGTTGTATGAGCCTAGGACCAAAACTATATCATATTGTGGCCATAAGTACATCCCAATAGCTGAAAAAGTCGGTAAGTATAGCACATTTTTCACAGTGACATTTTATTCGATCAACTATTTTCACAACATTGTTTTCAAGTTTTTAGCTCCACTTTACGATGTAAAATGAGCTAAATTGCGATACCTGCATATCATCCGGCTGCATTGGTGTCGCCATCGCCGTCCAATTTGCGTTTGGCTTAGCTTTTCTGTTTAAATCTCATGTTTGATTAACCATACTGGACCCAAGCTTGGGCACAGGCTTCCTTATAATGACAGGGCATCGCACAACGACCTTGGTGTCAAAAGGTAAACGGTCAAGTTCACTGTGACTGGTAAAGATCTTGTTTTTTTTCAACTTTAACTTTTTCCGTTTAGCTCAACTTTTCAGTTTGTATCTCATGTTTAATTAATCATACTGGACCCAAACTTGGACACAGGCCTCCTTATAATGACATGGCGTCACACAATGATGCATGGTGACCGTCTCATCCGCCATCCATCCGTCAACTTTTGTTTAAAAACGCTACTCGTCATTAACAGCTTGGTGGATTTCAGTGTAGGTTGGCTGGAAGAACTCTATGGGGGTAGGCTTCAGAACTTATATACAGAATCTTGATTGGTCAATTTTTTGGGTGAAAATCTTAGATTTCATGAAAGATTTACCAGAAATTGTCAAAACACTACTCATTAACTGCTTGTCAGATTTCAACCCAATTTGGCTGAAAAGACCCTAATGCGTTCAGCTCCAGAAATGTATACAGAACTGATTGGTCGATTTTTTGTGTGTGTGAAAATCGTTGATTTTATGAAAAATTTACCGGAAATTGTCAAAACGCTTAGCGGATTTCAACTTACTTTGGCTAGGCTTTAGAACTTATATGCAAAATTTTGATTGGTCAATTTTTGGGAGTGAAAATCTTAGATTTTATGAAAGATTTACCAGAAATTGTTTATGAAAAATTTACCAGAAATTGTTAAAATCCTACTCATCATTAACCGCTACCGTTTTCAGCATTAGTTGGCTGGGCAGACCCTATCACGGTAGGCTCCAGGACATGTATTCAGAATTTTAATGGGACAATTTTTTTGGGTAGAAATCCTAAATCCCATAAGCACATGGTGGATCTTTGTCCAAATATGGCTGGAAGAATTTTATAGTGGTAGGCTCTAGAACTTATGTTCAGAATTTTAGTTGGTTGATTTTTTGGTGGCCACTTGTATATATATATATATATTTTTTTTTAATTTTCGAGACCCATTTAAAGCGCTACTCCTTAATTAGTGTCGATTTCAACGAAACTTGGGTTCTGAATGATTCTATGGCGGTAGGCTTTATTTTATATTTTGAAGTCCAGCTTCATATTTCATCGCAGTCATAGTCGTTGCAACCACATTTCTGATTAGAATATTAAGCTGGTTTTGAAATATTAGAAATTTCTTCTACACACAGCGATAGTTACATAATTTTAGATATTAATTTATATATTTTCAAATCGTCATTTGTAATCTAATTGTATATAGTCTACAAAACTTCAACTCTTTTTGCACATGGACATTTTTGAACACTTTCGAAACCATTTTGGACCGTATTAAAAATACTACTTTCATGTATAATTAGTTGGACGCGATTCATGAACTGCTCTATTTTTGGTTCCGGGCCTTTTTTTGACAAAATTTAAAATTTTTGATATGTTAGTTCTTACGGTATATACCAGCAAGACCAAGCATAATTTCATCAAAAATGTGGTAATTAAACAAGCTATAAGCACAATGCTAACAAAAATTACATAGAAATAAGTGGAAAGCAAGCTACTTTAATGCTCGATTTCTGTGTTCACATTTTTCACTTCAAATTGAACTTTCAAACTGATTATTCATAAAATACTTACAGGATTACCAGCCAATATAATGGGCAACAACATACTGCAACTATAATGGTATATCACTTAAGCATCCTTCAGTAGTAGACATTTAAAAGCAGAAATAAAAAATGCTGTGTGCAGAAATTTAGATTACAACAAGACTAATTCTACATGATACATAAGCCTCCACTGTGGACTCATTTTAAAGAGTAAAAGGTGTATTATGGCAATTTACATTTAACCGATCAAAATTTGAGAAAAGAATTTAAATTTAGTCTCAAAAAGCATCTTTTCAATAATTTGGTGGACTATTAAATAAGCATACTCGTTACGATTCACAAAGTGGTCTATTTTCGAAAATGTACATGCATGGTCATCTTCTAATTGCTATAACTACATCAGTTTAAGAGGTATCATGACATGTGAGGTGTCAAATGAATGAAAAAATGAGGCTAATTAAAACTATGTAAGAATAGTTATTATATGTGGAGGCAAACTTGTCTAATTCTTCTGAGTGTTATAGATAACAGGGTGAAATGTGTATAATGTCACTGAAAATGTGTGTTACATTTTGTTCTCACTAAAGTGCAGCATGCATGAACCTATTTCTTGAAGACTTTGACATAACATATGCATATGGTCCTAAAGGTTAACTCGTGAGCATTTCGAAAAGTACCTTTTCAAAACTTATATTGTATTTTGGTGCTATAATAATTTGAAAGGAGTGGTGCATGATTTTTGAAGATAAATTTTGGGTGTTGCATTTTGTTCTTATCTGGTTAATGATTTGAGAGTCTCAAGATACAAAGAGTGCAACATTTCATCTTTATATTTTCTTAAACTACTGTTTAGGAGC